>DWDT01000038.1:0-33778 GCA_018245595.1 Microceris scylla
CCGGTGTATGGCAATAGGCTCACCACCTATTCCATTGTGGGACTTAAACGTAACTGGTGAAACGTGGGGGTGTACTATACTCCTCTGCCTACCCCTTCGGGGATTACAGGCGTGATGTTACGTTTCCTTTAGATTGTAAACACTTGGCCGTGTAAAATTTACTATAAATCTTGTAAACGGTATTTTGATGACAATTTCGTGAATTAGGTTGGTATCAAATATTAAGTTAGCAAGGTTATATTGGGCATGTGTACACTCTTAATACTATGTAAACAATCTCAAGTTGAATTCGCTTAGAGAATTTGCATAGACGGTGAGAAACTCGTGCAGTAAGAACCTTGAAACCTTACTCCTTTAGATTATCATTAAATACATTGACTTCAAAGGAGCTTATAAAAAAACAAGTTAGCAATCAAAACGTCGAATACTTTAAACCAAATTAGGAATCAACGCGGTTGATAATAAATTATTTATAAATACCGATTTGCATTACACGTCCAAATCGACAACCGGTAATCATGTGAAAAAAATTAATAGCTCTCATTACTTATTCATTGCGTACGCCTACTGTTTTATTGCTAATATGCTTGCTTACAAACATAAGGAAGATAAACAAGATTTGCATCTAAGAAGTAGATTATTTTAATTGAAATGTTAAATATATGCTAATCCTAATTTAATCAATTGAAAGTAATAGTAAACGCACAATCACTATTTCTGTTTGTTTTTGTCACATCTAGAACAGGTTCATTATTTTAGTCTGTGCAGTTTTGCAAGCGCCATTTTGAAATTTATTTCCATGAAACTTTCTAAAATTAAGTTTGAATTATCAAATATTTTACGTATTTCATTCAAACCAAATCTTTTCTTCAAGAATGTAATGATTATGTTTCTAGGACAGCTCAATAGGGCGAAAGGGTATCTGTAATTTTGCAAGCCGGCACTTAATCCTTCTCATTCTTAGAAGAGATGCGTGCCCAACAGTGGAATGTTAAGAGGTTCTTGATGTTGATCATGTTTCAGAACGTACAAAAAATATCAACTGATTCTTTCATCGAGTGCCAGTAATCTTATGGTAGCAACAAACGTACTTGTGGTTCATTTGGTAAAAAAATCTTATTGTATAATAGTCAAAGTCATTTCGTCTTACATGATTTCGATGAAACGGGTTCTTTGCATGTTCTTGTAAGAACTAGGAATTCAATCAGCATCCGTTATTGAAAATGAACCTCTCTAGAATTTCAATGTACGCCGAACCGTCTAAAGATTTATTGCTAAAACCCAATAAAAAATGCCTTTGAACGCGAGAGCGTACGTGATGTTACATATAACAGTGTTATAAGCCTTGGCCTATATGTTGCGCTTTGTGATTTCAAAGGTGAACTCTTAAGTTTTGATAATAAAAATAAAATAAGTGTTTCTGTTTTAGTATTATCTAGTTGTGACTATTTATTCCAAGCGCTGTCTGAACACACAGTAGAAAAAATATTTACGAGTACCTACGTTTAGTTGATTTTTTGCAGATATTTAAAATATGGAGGAATTTGAATATGATAGCAATAAAAATGAACAGGAAACATTTTGCAATAAGGGAAATGACACTTCCTGCCAATTAATGTGAAATTTATTTTATTTATTACTATTCGGCGATTTACTTGTATATGTTTAACCTGTATTCGCAATTTCACATGTCGTTAAAATATGTGAGAAACAACATGATGGGGAGAATCGCTGGTGCAACTGGCCTTTCGGCGTGCAGAATATTCAATGATAACAATCAACATTAACATGCTTTTGAGTTACGTATTTCAATATACATATATATTGCTGTAATAATTGTACAAGAATATAACAATGATATTTATGTTATTTGATCTTTGACATTAAATACTAAAGAGGCATTTTTAAAAGGAGTCCATTTAAATGAATAGAATATTGAATTTCTCAACAATACCCACCAATGATTTGAAGTATTGAATATTCGATTTAGTAACCCTGTGTTACGAAATGATGGATAGATATTACGCCTACATCGAGTCGATCTATGTTACTGGTCTAATCGCAGACGAGTAACGAATTGTAGACCAAAAGAGGTAAGATTGACCTAACACAACGTGTCGAAGTTTAGATTAGAACCACAAGAAAAGGAGGGTTTTGTTAATCGTACTAAGGAAATTTAAAAGAACATATATTTGCCTACTCGTCGACCAACATATCACCTTTCCTTACTCGAGCGAAAAAAAAAACTATCGCATGTCGTTTCCCAACTCTCGGTGAGAAAATAAAGGTGGCTGTTAATTGCGTCATTTTGTATTCAAATCATTTCAGATGTCAGTATTGACAATATGGATATTATTGTTACGAACTATTACTTTAACAATTGGAATATTACCGTGGCCTTCTCTGACATCATTAAAGAAAACCATAGCATTATTCAGATAACGATTTAAAATATGTCATATAATTAACAGTATCTGCATTATAATTATTTTAATCTTCTTTCTTACAAAGTCGGTTGTAGGTTGACAATATGTAAAAAATGGCCTTCAAAACACGGTCCAACGAACTACATCGACAAGTACAACTTCAAGTACATTATTTTGCAAAACATTTAAAGCGTCACCTCGATGTACTACGCACTTCGCGATCCTTGACTTATAAGTAATTTATATTCTCTTCCTAGTGTGCCGATATCTCACAGCATTTTCTATAGGAATACATACAATCATTATGTTTTTTATGGCGAATATTTATACATACATATGTATGTATTCTTTATCGAGTAGGTACCAATAGCATTTATGGTATAATATATTACTTGAAATGTTTATCCCTCGACTCGAAGTTGTTAATAGATACTATATTATATTTACAAATCTGGATAATGTTCCGACCGCGTTGTTTCGATTTGAACCAATTCGATAACTTTTCGGGTTTTAAACAAATTCCAAAATTTGTTTACTGTATTTATTTTTTTTTTCTTTTTTTTATGAATATCACTATGTTTGATGACTGTAAATGTATAAAACCATCACGCTAATGTTGGAATGTAAAACCAAAATTAATTTCGCGTGAAAATCTTCACCGTTTACGATATAAGCAATATAGAAAAAGAAAAATTGACACAGATATAATTCCAACAAAGAATTGAAATCCAACTCAATAAAGCGCAAGATGTCGTCTGAAAAATTTCATTCTTTATTCTCAAACGGACCCGATCAAATTGCTTCAGTAATAAAGGTCTCCCTTAGTGTAAAAAGTACGGTCAAGCACAACTCCGAATTTCCGGGTTCCATTTCATATTTTAAAGTTCTAAATTTTAATACATATATTATATTACAAATGTTTTGACCTCACTATTCAACGGAGCCCGTAAATATTTTTAGAGAACATATTTCGTTTTGCAAAACTTAAATGTTTTAAAACCATTCTGTTCACGATATATCCTCGTGAGTAACACCAAAATTTCGTAAATATTCTGTTCCTAAAGACATATGCTTTATGTAATTGAAATTTTCTACTTGAAAAGCTCCCTCTGTCGGATCAATGGATATTTGGGTCTATTTAAGGGCGGAACCCTGAAAAGTTTCATTTTGACTATTGTAACTCATTATCAGCAAACACAAAAGACTCATCTGGTAAATCCCCGTTACAATGAACCCCGTCCTAATCGCCATCGCCTTTGTTAGTCTCAAAAGGACGGCGATTGTCAACATCTTCATTAATATTTTCGATGAGATCGCTCAATATGCTAACACGTTCAGCTTTTGTATGTAAACGGCCAATCGCTTTCCCAATACACCCTCTTAGCACGATACAGGAAAGTTTACAACAAGCACTATATTATATACAATTATCCACTGCTATGCATAGTCTAGAAGCATTTCAAGGCTTAAGAAGTATCAAATTGAACAAAGCAGCTGATGTTTTTTAAACTTGTTTGTCTTAAACATCTCGCTTCACTTTACTGTAGTTTTTTCGAGCTTTAGAGGCTCTTAATTCAAAGGACAATGCAAATGCGATACGCTAAAAGCATAACTTTTTATTGACACTGCTTTCCGTCTAGACACTTCAGCGTTGTACCGAAATAAAAATAACTTTAAAAGACTATACAACTTTTAATATTTTAAATGACCTCACTTGTTATGTAAGTAAGACCATTTGTATTCTAAATTGCAACTTTTAAGATCTTACAATATGATTAATGGTAATAATTTTATTATGTATAATGGTACGAAAATTGTAATTTACTTCCCAAGTTATGCGTGGTTATTTTCGTATACATACATATATAATAACAGCAGTCATTTTCAAGGCAATATAAAATGTTCTTACATCGATTGATGTCGCAAAAGTGTTGATGTAACCAGATGACATCGTGATTTATAATATCAGTGAAACAGAAGACGACCATTAATTTAATCGATTAGTTGAAATAAAAATATGATGATATTCATGTGAAATTAATTGCTGGGTATAAATAAAAGATGACGTAGCCCTCGGAAACACAGTAAAATTATGTTTGTCTAAATCAGTTGAATAACCAGTCCCCATGTAGGTTAGCATAGCTTCCTCGAAGGAAGCTGCAGTAAATCATCTTTGCGAGACCGGTTACACGCGGGCTAATCTCGCCTTCAAGGCTCCATATCCGGAGATAACTTAATTTTATTTTAAGAAATTTAGAAATATTTTACCGCACAACTATTTTAAATATTCTAATATCTATGTTCTTAAATGGATTGATGATTTATCGTTTTATTTTATTTATTTACACACCTTTCTCGTTATAATTCATTTCGTTTTATCGATTAAATTAATCGTAAATCAGAGCTTCGTGTGAAATTTTCAACGATATGCGCAATTAAAGTGAAGCTATTAGCATCCTTTAAACCCAAAGCGCGTGAGAGATTTATATCCAGTAGTGGAACAATAAAGACGATAATAATAATAGAATCTAAAACGGAAAATCAATATGAATGTGCAATACTTGGTAATGTAATATGACGTAATAAAGTAATGAAACCGACGAAACATGATAATCATCCGTTCTCGCTCTTGAGATACAACCCCAACCTTAACAGTGGCCTTAGTGGCGAAAACTCCGGAATTGTAGTTTTATTAACACGGAAACTCAACACTGCGTACGATACGGCCAATTATTTATTAACATGTTGTACTAAAAACGAGTACGCCGCGCAAGAATACATATTTTGACGTTATTGGTAGAGATTGTCTTAATAATGTGAGCCAGAAATCTCTAATATATTTTTGATATTCTTCTGGTCGAGTCGTTGCAATTCATGGAACAATGATTTCATTCTTCTCATATTCAATTGTAATCACAATTCAGCATGTATTTTCTGACAGTGTATACATATGTAACTGTTAGTTTCCTTAATGTTGCAATGCAATTTCTTAATGTTACTGTAAAAACGTTATTACTAAAACAATATCCTTAATGCCGTCTGCCATTTCGATACGTAAACAAATAATTAGCTCTGCAAAGGTTTAAATGTGATCGTAACTTAACTGACTTTATGTACTGAGAAAAGAAAATGGCTGCCGAGGTTGAATCATGGAATATTGCCATCGAAACAGCAACAAGTTTCTGCGAACTTTAAATTTTATATAAACTGTTATCTACTTCATCTTATTTTAATGAGCTATTTACACATCGAAAGTTATTTATTGAGATAAGAAAATTGATTTTTATGTTTCAACACAAAAGTACAATTTAAGAGATAACGTGTACCCGATATTGAGATGATAAAATGTATAATTTGTTTAAATATCTTTAAATATGTCAATATATGTTTAGTAGACTTAATACTAATTGCGGAATCAAAGTAAGTTTGTTTATATGCCCTAATATTTAATGTTTATAATAATAAGGTCATCTAGCTAGTTTATATAAGTGTATTGGCAAGCGAATTCCTGGTACATTAATAAATAAGTCGTGAAGTGAACTCTAATGAGTCCAAAAGACACTATGTCACAGTTACCCAAGATCCGTTCAACAGATATACGTTCAGGAAATGAACTGGACGCCCTTGCTCCGCGGCATAGACAACCGCGCGTGTGACATGTATGGACGATCCGAATAGCTTGTACTGCCTTATACGGCTCTGACGTCACTCGCAAGTGTTCCTTGTTGGGCGTTTGAACTATGAACCGGCTTAGATATCTTAGTTCGTGTTTTATCGTGTTTCACTAGTTTTATATTTCTCAGTTACTTCTATTTAACGTTATGCACTACTTGCGTTGTAATTTTAAATATATTTTCTAGTTGATTTATATGGTTCATCTCTATTGTCTGTAGTTTTTCATAGTGTATAACAACTTTCTACTTCAATTTAAACGAATTCATAAATTTATTTTTTTTTTAAGTTTTTACTAGGGGCGCACTGAGTAACGATCTTTTTCTTCTTTCTAATTATTTTTCCATTTTGTGTTATGTTTGTCCCCCCATCCGTCGTTTCGCCTCTAAAACTGTTCAACATTTTCAAAAGTAGTTTTCGTAAACATGAACGATCTAAAATAAAATCGCCTTATAAACTCAACACAGCATTAAACGATGTAACATTAAGGACGCTTAGCAAAAATAAATGGCTCCTCTTACTGGATCTTGCTTAGATTACAGGAACGCTCGATTAAGCAATTCTTCGCCGAGACATAGGATGATTATCGTTTTACCTGCAATTTCTTTTTAGAACCAGTCTAGCGTGTCTTGGCAGAAAGCCTTTCACAAATTGTTAATCTTGCTTTAGCATCTGTAATATTAGGACACTTTTAAGGATTGATTTTGATTTCAAAGTAAGTGTCTCTATTAACTTTTTTTCTAAGTTTCACTCGTCTGAGTTGTTAAAGAAATTTTGTTACGTAATGAATATTGCAATATTTTATAGAACTTATTATTAATACGGCCGATAATATTATAGTCATTGCATGAATATGTACGATGTTTATAAATCTATGTAATATAATAATTTTAAGAATGCTAACTAGAGTAATAATTAAAAACTGTAATGAATACAACATTTTTTTAATATGTCCTCGTAGTATTTCCTGATTATTATTCTTCACATCCTTCAATTAATTTGCTCAAATACAAGTGTTAATTGGACCGATAGTCGTAACATCAATTAACATTATTCTCTGCAAGAATTTAATCATTTAATTGTACGGCAATAAGCCGTTTTTTATACAAAGATTGATGCATAGTGAGACCCACAAAAAATCTGGTGCAAACATAAAAAAAATGCATCCAAGATCGTGAGTAATTATAAAAGATTGCATTATTATATTTGAAGCGGATTTTACTAAAAAATCAAAGTTAAGATCGCTTTGCATATTATTAGAAATAGAGTTCCGTATTATTTCTATTACGACTAAACAAAATTGACTTTCAGAGCCATCGATCAGAGATTGTCACAAATAAAAATAAGTATGGGTTATATCAATTTAACCTGCTCGACTCAATTTTTCAAAAAATTCTGACACTTCATTTTTAATAAAAAGTCTACGTTATTTAACGATGTCATCCAATTTTACGTAGTTCAGATCACCTTCCGTTGTTTCGTCTAACGTTAATTTTAATTACCAAATCACGTTATTAAATCGATACCCCAATGAATAAATTCGATATTGCATTTTACAGGTATAATATTAAACGCTAAATGTACGCTAAATGTATAAATATAATATAAACTCTTCAGTTTTATTATATTAATGTTATCGGATATAATATTCCATATATTATGATTTGTATTGGTAACAGGTCTTTAAAATATATGTTAGCAATATTAATAACATCGGTAACCTGAATAAGTTAAGCGGCTCTACAAAAAACCGCCTACCTACGTTCACCTTGAGTCGAGTGGGCGTACCGAACTTGATTTAGTTGCCATCTGACAAACCCTTTTTTTTCTCCTGAATATAAATAAGACGCGCGACAAAAAATATAAAGTCGAGATTTTTTCCTCTCGCTGTTACTGGCGAGACCGGAGTTTAGCGAAAGTAAGATTTAAATAATAAAGAAGATATTCGCGTATTCTCCCTATAGTGGGACTTTGTTTTTACGTCTTCAACAGATTCGGAAGTAAAGTTTTTCTCTAACGCAAATACGTATATTTATTCAACCCGAACGTAAAAGCGAGGTTTATCTGCTTCCCTTTAACGTAAGGAAAATAGTGATAACCCGTGCCCTTGGATCAGAACGTCCTCAACGCTTCCTACATGATTTGATAATGACTTCCTACGTCCTCAAACATCCTCGTTAGTCAATGTTTTACAACATTTGGTCGACATGCGGAAGCATTTACTACATTTGGAAAGAGCACTCGAGCTCCGGCTACTATCGAAACGTTCGAAATAGAATTAAAATTGGGTCACGCATAACACGAACCAAACGCGCAGGAATCGAATTATCAGCTCCATTACATATTCGAATTGCGTCCGCGTTATAAAATTTTCCTGCATCGAACTATTAGAATAGATTACAATTTGTCTTGTTTGTAATAATAATAATTCCTATGATAACAATATCATTAATAGTAAGGACGCAAACTTAATGGTGCAACGTCATGCATACTAATAAACCGTAGCCAGCTCAGTGCTGGAGCTCGGCAAATCGGACATGTCTGAAATAATAATCGCGCTCTCCACAATTAAACTGATAACACTGATTTTCTGCTCCCGGCATAAATCTGTTTTATCTCAGTACACAGTGCCAATAAGTACAAATAACAATGAATTAACATGCTTTTTTTTCTTTGTTCACAGACGAAAAAGAACAATCCAAACCATATCAAGAGGCCTATGAACGCGTTCATGGTGTGGTCGCAGATCGAGCGTAGGAAAATCTGCGAACAAACGCCCGACATGCACAACGCGGAAATATCCAAGAACTTGGGTCGCGTTTGGAAAACCTTGAACGACGAAGAAAGGCAACCCTTCATCGACGAAGCGGAAAGGCTTAGGCAGCTACATATGCGCGAGTATCCCGACTACAAGTACAGGCCGCGCAAAAAGACGGCCAAGCCGACGCAACGATCCGGCGCCGTGACGAAGCAAAAGCGTAAGCAGCGGGCCGATTCTAATAACAACAGGGGAATGTCTAGACGGCGATCGCGACCGGCAACAAACGTCCGGAGCGTGCCGATCGAAACACCGGCCCCGCCACCTCTCCCTGCGTCGCCAGCCGGATCTCCAGACTCCCCTGAATCCGCCTGCTTCTATGACGACAGCACGCGTCGTGAACAAGCTGATTTAAGCGAACTATACTCCATCACGGACCTCCTGCCGCTGCCTGCGGACTGCGAAGTCGACCTCGACGCGCTCACGACGGATATGGAGTCGTTCGAAACGGCGTCTTCCTCGTCCGGATCGCATTTTGAGTTCTCATGTACGCCCGACGTATCGGACATGCTGAGTGAGATCGGCGTGGCGGGAGATTGGGTCGACCATACGTTTTCGTCGTACCTTACGTCGTCTTAGAGCGGTGCTCATGTCGCCACGGCCCCTGGCCGGTACAACTGATCTCATTTTCGAGCCGCCACACGGGGGCTGACGACGCGGCGTCCGCTCGCCGCCCCGCCTAGAGAGTGCCTACATCCAAAATGACGTGTCGACATTTGGATTCAATGTACAAAGTTATTTAATAAGGTTCGAGGGTGAAATTTTTGATTTCGTCGTCGACCGGTCAAAAGGCCGTGTCGTTCTTCGGTTTTTTTAATTTCTCGTTTAGTTTAGAATGCGAACGCTCAGTCGAACGCGACGCTCCTGCGTCGCGGTAGCGCATCGGGTTTTATAACTTAGGCTGTGAGTTGGTTCTCGTTTAATCGTGTTGCTTTCATTGAAAATATTTACTTTCGACACAATGTAATCGGGGTGATTTCCAAACGGCACGTCTCAGAAGCATCTCAGTAAATATTCCGTCTTACTCTCCGTCGCCTGTTTAGCAAGCCACGGTCCAGTCATGTCTCGCCGCACGCTCGCACCGCGTTGTCGCGTCCGTATATTCTGTACGTGTGTTTACTCGACTTGGCTTCTAAATAGTTAGTTTGCAAATCCTACGTCGCTCCTTTATTTAACTTTATAACATTTGTACTGTTACGACTATCGTCGTTTACATTTATGTTCAAATGTGTTAGAAACATGTATCATTCGATTAATAGAAAAATAAGACTAGGTTATAGTCATGTTTGTCTTGCGTTCTATTTACTGTACGTAAGTTCACTTTATACTTTGATGCACACATAGTTGGTAGTTCGACATTTATAATTTTACTGTCGGAAGCTGATCGGTATGACATTGGAGGAATTTCGGAGTGCGGGAATTTCGAGTAGGTATTTTTGGATTAAGTCGGGCCCTTGCCGTGGTGGATTTCTCTTTTTGGGCTGCGGGCACAACTCGGCTATGCCGATTTTAACCATTTGTCGTTTTGCTCGTGGCTTTTTCCGGATTCGTCCGAGTAAAGCATGGTAAGGGATTTGTGTAGGTGTTTCGAGTTGAATACACTTTGCTATAATGTACGTTAGGTTGTTTAAGGTAAGATTATCTCCGTTCAATGGTAAAGTATGAAAAAAAAATTGTAAAGATACGAAGGCACCTCAGGATCGATGCGAAGGGACACTGTTCAACTTTCTCGTTACTTTCTTTACATCTTCACGCTTCATAATAAAGGTCTATAGAAAGATACATATCAATAATGGGAACGTATTGAATCGCGGGACGGCGGTCATGGGGAATAATATTCGTATGAACAAAATACTGGTTCGGTTTCACGCAATGTTTTGCTGTTTCAGACTCTGTGATTTACTTTATGGATTTTCTAAATTGTAAGGTTCTAGTGGAGACTGATATCGCATAGATTAGTTTTAGCAGCGCTAGCTTCTCTAACTTTTTTAATTTTTAGAACTGGGCATACTTTTAATGAAAAACTATACTGTCTATTTTTGATAATTTGCTTCACTGTGGAGGTCGGGATACCACTTTTAATGAACACCAAGGTTTTAAAATTTCTTTGTATAATATAAAAATAAAATTGATTTAGCATTGCGCAAACATAAACTGTAAAAGGCTTAATAATGGGAAATAAATGATTCTTACAGCCCGTCCCGAGACCCACAGTAAGGCATGGGCTAAAGTTGTATAAATTTCGCAAAATCTGTCAATTCATTGAAAATGGTGTCAGTTAGTTAGCGGGGTAATGTTTACACTGATATTACCTCAGTCATCTTAAGATATAATTATAAACCTTCTAAAATATACCTACTGTTTGAAATAAAAAAAAATCAATATTTGTAGATACCGTGTCCCTATAGTTCATAATGTTAAGGGATCCGTTGTGCTCCAATTGATAAAAAGAAAATGCTTTACTACTATTATATTCTTATAAATATATTATGTAAAAACGACTTCGTGTTATACTTAGTGAGTGTCTATGAAATCCAATTATTTTTAAAGAAATGCATAAAATACACATTATCTATACATAATTGTACTGCGGATCTGTAAGTAATACTGTCTTGTGTGTTGTAGGATGATATTATATATATACATATATTGATGGTAATATTATTAAAGTAAATTTGTGCCTAATAAATAACTTGAAATTCTTCATATGTCTATTTTAGTGATGCTCAAGATATCTTCGTAAGCGCGTAGTGATTACTTAGATGCAGTTAAAAACTAAAACGCTAAATTTAAGATTTATTTGGGTGCCAGATTGTGCATTTTACATTCATTTCGCATACTCCACGTATATACATGTAATCAGAATATCAGTTAATGATGCCATTTGCGCCCTAATAAACATAATTGCTTCGATAAAAGCATCACCAGTCAGTACAGTTACATATTTAATACAATTATAACTCATTTAAAGCTTAATTACTTCAGGTTAAGACTCAAATTTTAATGCATTAATTTCAAGTGTGACTATAATTGCTGTGTACACAGCTGAATGTAGCCGACAGATGGTATCATCAGCTGTTATAAAATTACTGGTATTAAACCTATCAAAAGTTTAACTTTTACATACATTATTGGTTTTGATATGAGCAATATCCTCCTTCGCCATCGCCATCGTTGTATATCTCTAAGTTTTCAAACTTCGACAATAAAATGTCATGTATGCTTTTGCAAGCTGATAGAAGTTTTGAAACTTTTTCTGCGTGTTTCATTTAAATATTTGGTCTTTAACCACTTGGGTTTAAGTTTCTATAGCTTGGTACGTGTTAAATTACGCTTTTCCTGGAAACTTGGATTTATCAATTTGAAGCAATATACTAATAATGAGTCCAACGCTCAAATTAGAATTTTAAAGTCCTCTACTAGTAAAAATTATACGACTGAAATCTTTGCTTTCACTAATAGATTTAAAATTGCTTGCATCACTTCCAATACTTTTTTATTACACCTAATAATATTAAATATTTCGTGAGTAGTTGATACAAACCTTTTAAATTTACTGAGTCCTGTAATAGATGTAGAACGATATATTCAACTGCTTTTGTACATTTTTAGAGTTGTGTCAATGGTAGTGTTCGTTTTTGGTCTTTGCAATTTTTATTGGTGGGGAGACTACGAATGACCCCAAGTATTTAAGCAACATCGAATTTAATGTTGTATATTGATATATTAGCGCTTCTTGTTGTGGTTTTTCAATAATTGGAATTATCAGGGTTTCGATGTTTTGTTTAAAATTTAGATTGTAAAAAGTCCCCGTTTTGAATTTAAAAAAATGTTACTCTAAGCCTTCTTCGGTGTAACCTGTCCCACGATGTTATGTGATCTTTTGCTTGTAAAACATTTAGGCTTTCTTCCTTCGTAGCCTTCGGTAGATGTGTTTTTACGAAACCCGTGAAAGTATTTTTAAATGTAAATAAGTATTGAAACTGTTTATATGAAAGAAGTCAAAATAAAGCGAACTGTGACAAACATTAGAGAGTATAATATGCGTCTGAAAGAAAATAAATATCACTGAGGACGTAGTTAGTTGTTGTAGGTTATTATGTATGTAATTAAAATAACTACATATTATTAAAGTAAAAATTGTTGTGTACGACATTGTATCAGGCTATTTTTCAATTTGAACTTTTGATTCTCGATTTGGAACTGCTGTATGTGACAAATATGGAATCAAATTCTCAAAAAACCTCTTCCCGTTTTAGGTTCTCGGTTCTCTATACCACAAAGTGTCTCATCATATATGTACATTTTACTCATCGGTAGCTCAAGATCCGTAGGTATGCCTTATAATTTCATGCTGATTATTCGCGGATGCATGCATGGTTTTGTCTTGGATCCCAAAGCCATATAAGATATGCATGTAAACTGAAATAAAATATACTGATTTAAATCGTGTATAACCTTTCAGAGGCTTTCGTTTTTAATAATTGTTGTTCTTCAACGAGATCACACGTATTTCATGTATCATTGGTATCTAATACCAAGGGAAATCAACGATCTTACGCTTAATTATGAGTAAAATTTATAGTTACAAATGTATACATGTATAGAGAATCAAGGACTTAATCAAATCTATCTGTGCTTACAATACGGCTTGTTATACAAGTAGGTGAACGTGTTTCGACAAAGATATAGCAACTGGTAGGCTTAATATATATAAAACATTATATATGTATGATATTATATGTGGTAGATATTAAAGGTAATATAAATGCGGTTCAATTGAAAAGGAAAATAATATTAGTGATACATTCACAGAACTGAAAAGTTGATAATATTCTCGTTATGTTTTAAAAAAGTGAAATTTTTGATCGTAATTTTTTATCTGTATATTATATGTATCTATCAGTTGTTGATTTAATCGATAAGCGGTTCTATCGTAAGATGTTTATACATAATTACAAAGTTCACACTTTCAAGACACAACGAATATTCTACTTTATACTATCTGATTGTTAACATGGGATCTTAGGAACAAGAAGGAAAAGTTGTAATAAATATACCACTTTCGGTTATGTATTTCTATCATCATTTCTCTATGAACCATCATTGACACTAATCACAGAATTATCTCTGTGTGCTTGACTATCAACGTGTGAATAGAACTGCGGGTTGCGGTCGAATGTACCTTCTCGTTCCGATTTTCCATATTAACTGATGGATTCTGTATCTTCTTCTGCATTACATTTAATAAATAATTAATATTAATTAATTGATGTAATTGGTGTCTATGAATAAACAGTATAACTAATCGTGTATTGTATATCGAAGTCGAATGTAGTTGATGCATATTGTAATGTTTGTATCTGATTTCTTTGTTGACGTAGCCATCACTAATGATTATTGGTATTATAAAGTTAATGGTAATATTTAAACAAACGAAAACTTCGCACAATATGATTCAATATGTAAAATAGGAGTAATATTAATAGATATTAATAAGTTAGTAACTAATGAAGTTAAAGAAATATGTGTGATAGATTTTTTTTACGTTCCATTTTATTGTCATTTTGGGATAGTTGTCCATAGTGTCCTGCTGCTTGATGTTCGTTTTACTTTGTTTAAGAACACACGATTATCTATCTGGACCACCAGTGTTCACAAGTTTTAATACGCTCATTTTTAATATTTATGCTTTTCTCGTATATCCTCCGCTTCTTTTACTACGACTCGTTGAAGTTTGAATTGTGGCGTTATTCCAATTATTTTGTAATTGTAAATAAAAATTAAGTTGATGAAATTTATAAGGAACGAAAATTATTAAAAAAAAAATGGTCCATTAAATCTATCAAGTAATGTTAAGAAAAAAAGTAGCAGCATACGTATACCTTGAAAATCGTGTATGCTTACAATTCGTATTAAAGGAGTCCTAACATGCCAAACGTTTTCTACTTTCGAAGCTAAATTGTATGGCTTTAAACATTATAATGGGACTGATGTCATTCTTTCGTGATCACCTCTCCCTTTCCTTGTACCATTGGATATTGTAAATACCTTGTTTATATAAAGGCCACATTGTAAAGGATCATTTCCCATATTGATGGCGTGTTCCGATTCTAGTCTTTTGAAAGATTTTGGGCCGATGTAGTCTTTTCTACCTAATCTTGTTCCAGCTACATCATCTATTTAAACATCCATAGTGGCCTTTGCATCATTGATACCTGATTTTTTTTTATTAGTGTTCTTTTTTCAATTTATACCAAAAAATGATGAAGCTCTTAAACACCGTTACCGATGGATCTCTTAGCACTAAACAGTTACGGTTTTCGGCTAACCAAATAATGGCAGCACTCGCTGTTACAGCTGTTTCATCTCACGACGACGCCCTATGCGAACGATTTTCGACTTTGTGTATTTCATCATAACAGTCATTGGCATCGTCTTCGTGATATGGAAAAGCTATACCAATTGTATAATCGGTTCTAAAACTTGTACATATTAGACGATCAGTTGGTTTTAAGCGTAACGCATTGTTCTCTTGAACGAATGGAAAATTGACCCTGTATTGGGATTATTTTACTAAAACCTATTCTGGCAATAGCTTAAGGGTTTTATTTGTATTGATAAGTTATTAAAATCGAGGATAGTGGTTCTGATTAGTTTATCTTTCTCCTCGTCCGTTGTATAAATTATTGACTTGTATTTCATAAGGACCCTACTATAAACTGCATATAATGTACGTAGTTTTTTAAACTGTTAAGTATGAAATAATAATACTGTAGTTATGGAGTTAAGACAGACGTGTACATTTTGTAACGTAATTTGTTTCAATAATGAATATATATTATTATATGGTAATAAATCATCCAGTTTTTAAAAAATAACCAGATTTTTATTCACCCCTCCCTCTCATCCTTTATAAACTAAAAAAAAATTATAACTAAATGCAGTGCGCATTTAGTTATAATTTTGCACACACAGTGATCAAGAAATATTTTTAGGCATAGTTTTTAAGGAAAGAAATTTTTAAAATAACATAAGCAATGTCATCACATACACATTTAAACGTAATAAAGAATGGTCTTAATTATTATATTCTGAAAGCAATCTTGATTACGATAAATAAGACCTAACGATAAAGTGACGTGCGCACAGTTACAGTGAGGTATGATATACCTAAATATAGAGTCCCGTAACGCGGCAATGTATGTAATTAGGTGGTGCGCAATAAAAACTATTCTCATGATGTGGTGTTAAGTAAGAATTGGAAGTTACATATATTACAGCAGATTAAAAGACTATGAAAATGTCAAAGACTAGTAGTAGTCAATGCGATAATATAAACAAGTTTTTTTTTTCTCCAGCCTTAAATGTACCACTGTTTAAATACGGGTCTTCTCTCAAAATGAGAGGATTAAGGCCATAGTCGGCCATGCTGGCCTAATGTAAATTGGAAAACTACTCGCCTTAGAGATTTCTTACATAAGGGATACATTTACATTTTTAAATAAATATTCATTTTTATTACCTAAGCTCTGTCAGAAAGATATTTAAAAACTTGAAATATTTAAAATGTAGATAGCTTTTTTTAAAAGTCCATGTACTATTTTTATATTTCCTAAAATTTGTGTTACTGAATATTGATAGTACTAGATGCTAATAATATTAATTTATAAATATAATATTATAGTTACTTACTTAATCACTTTATAGATATATTAACAATAACAATACATCTTCCTTTGCGCACTATAAAAGGAAAATGACCTATTGATTTTGGTGAAAGAAAACGAAATCAAAATAAAGTATGCTTATGAATATTTTTCAAACTGCAAGAGTCAATTTCCATGGTTAACATGGTGTTATGAAAAAAGCCATTCGGTTTATAGTACTTGACAAGCACCACTCTAGACTACCTATCCAATAGTATCAGCGTCAAGTACTCACACAACACAACAGAATCAAAATACAAAACACTAGATGAATTAATCTCACCCATCAAACACATCTCCAGCAGGGATCGAACCTTGGATCATTTTCACAGCGAAGAAGTGTGGTGACCAATACGCCAAACAAATCGTCAAATCCATATAAAGTGCAATTTTTGGCGATACAACTCCGGACATACGCAAAACAACAGTAAACGACAGGAAGACATACTTTCAATAAAATGTACGATTTACATATGTGTATGCCAAGAACCCGTGTAAAGTATAATCGCACCCTGCAGCATTAACAAACTAAAGTAAATTCTGACAGTAACTGAGAAATAGGAAATATATAATTAGAAATGATATTGACGAAATTGGCTGCGCACGACATAAGTTTTATTGATGGTAAAAATTCACGTCAATTGGTAGATTTTTACATGCTCTTAACGAGATTCAAATTTAGATACCAGTATTGGAAACAACACGAGTGCCACTGAAGCACGATGGTGTATTGTTGCCAAAAATCTATACCTACATGAATATAACGAACGATTGTATTTGTGGCATTTTAACTAACAAAAGATAGATACTCAAACATATTTGTTGCCTGCTCTTGTGAAGCCACCCTCGCGTATTTTCACGATCCGATGGAACCCACCACCCATGCGTTGTTGAAAAAAATATCACATCCTACCCGAGATTTGCGTTAAAGTTGAAAATTGTAGTTTGACGTATTTTTTTGATATTATTTTTTTCAAAACACACTTTGTTGATAGTTAAATATTAAAATACCTATTATATTTTAAACACTGTAATTGTATCCTAATATCACAGCCTAAGTAACAGAAGTAAAGAGGAAAGAAACATAAATTTACACGAAAATTAACAATTTTAAGCGCTTATTCAACAGAATCAAAATTAATGTAATGTTTTACAAATACAATATTCGTTCTAAACTATACTACTGCTAGATTTATTTCTACAGTGAATTATAAAACAATTAGTTTCGTTCGGAAGGTTTTTGTTGTCAGTATACGAGATGGAACTATAATGAACCTTGAATAATACATATAGGTACAAAATAATACTTACAGCAGTGATACTGACAATACCAGCTACATTAATATGCCTAATATGCTTGTTAAAATCTAATATAAGTCAAAGTTATTGACACCGACAGTCCTATTCGAGGTCTGCTCCAGATTACCAACGTGTATTCGCAATTGGCGGCGTTCATATCCCATTTTCTTCAATAAGAGACCAGTGAGCCATGGTTAGTTATGAAAATTTTACGAAGGTGTTCGCAAGAATAAAACGCTTTCTATTTTCATCACGTTGTTATTTTGCTTTATATTACCACCTACCCCATTTTGAAGGGTGACATGAAGGTAGCAGGCAAACAGCACATTTGAATAGGATCAGCATAATGTGCTATGAAATACAAAAATATTATTTCAGTTCAGACAAATATTGCAATGCAAATATAACATAGGAAATAAAAGTTACATCAAAAATCGCTTCTGTCGGATATCGTATTTTTGATGTTTTGTCGTGTTTATTAAGTTCCACTCAGCAACATCAAATCTTTTAATCCTATCAAGGTTTGTTGCATCATTTTAAATCTGATTTTGGTTTATCAAGTGGTTTTTAAATTTCAATTACTTCTTTATGATATTGTTTGTGATTAAATTTTGTATGATTTTTAATCTGATTTAAAAATGTGGATGGTAGGTACAATCCTTATTTATCATTATGGTCATTGAAGCCTGTTGGCGTCTATAGCTGGATGTAGACTATCATCAGAATTATCGACAACTCAGTCTTGTACTTTCCAGTCGGTCTTGAATAAGTTGTCGGTCTATGTAGCAGTGAACAACCCTAATTATTAAATAAGAATTGCGGTGTGTATTTTATCTCTGTTCTGTTTTTTTGTTACAACCAAGACAAGAAAACTAACCTACAACGACCAATACAAGAAAACTAGAGGAAAGATAATATATTTTTTGAATGTAACTATTGTTTGCTTCTGTTATAAGCACACCGGTGGCTCTTAAGAAATTATGCACCTACTCGTATATGACGTTAGGCGGTCGTTACCATATTTCATTATTATAAGCATACAATTTCGAAGCACTAAAGCGTCATTGAGGAATTCTTTCAAGGGCCCGAATATGATATCGTCATCGAAATGAGTAACGAGATGTTGTAAAATACACGTCTCACCGTCCGCGACTAAAGGTAAGCGAATAAATATTTTAGAAATGCATAATATATGCATGTAGACTATGGCTTTAAACTTTCTCATTCTCTTCTAGAGATAATGATGATATGATTTTACATTTTCTAATGAGTATTAGATATTCTAATAAGTTTATAAACAATATAATGTATAACGATATAATAAATGAAAAAAATAATACCGGATACAAGCAATTCTGAGTTCTAAGGGTTTAATGATAACATTGATTATGATAATTTATAATAACAATTATGATATCTTAGGCCAACTTCACACCCGGCCATCTGATCCCATACTAGGCACTATGACTGTAATTCTAATCAGACAACGAATGATTCGTATAATATATACACTACAAACATTTTGTATAGAAATTATATACTCAAATACAGGAAATAATGTCAGACAAAAATTCATGTTGAATGGGATTATAACATTTTATTTGAGTATATTATTTCAAATACAACACTTCTCGGATATTTATCATCGCTTATCGTCTATCTCTTGCATAATGACAGGAGAGCAAAGAAAGGCATATAAAATTAAAGCAATAAATTTGAATAATAGTCAGAGACCCCCGGGGCACTCTCGAATCTTATTTGTGAGTTTGCTTAATTAAGGGCTAGGCTCCTTAAGAGGTCACTGTAGATATAATGGTAGCGTTGTACTTATGTCCACACAACAGCTCACTGAGATCAGGCCAAAGGTAATAAAATGTCAAAAATGTAGACCACTATACTAAAAATAGATTCCAACATTTTGAAGGATTTAAAAAAACTTTCAAATCCAAGTAGGTACCGGGAATTCTGGATGTTTGTCATTTTAAAGCAATAAAGAATAATATATATACGTATTGTATATACTGAGATATATTTTATATAAATCATAGCGAGTTATGGCCAAGTTGACAAAATACGTACTGTTCCTATACTTTACATACGCGCTTTATGAAATATTGTAACTGTAAAGTGTGCAATATATCGTATACATTATTCACCGTTAAGGCAGACAATGTCTATATGAGAGAAAAAAATGTCTTCATACAAGTTCGAACCAAGAATAGGCTAGGTTCTTACAAGTGGTTGGATCACATATACATCCATATGTACATACATAACAAAGAATATAGGGCTCATCACTATCACATTGTAATAATTATCACACGCTGTCCGTTCCAATTAAACGTCAAATATAAAGGATTCCGTTGGCATCTACTTAAATTAACTTTCGATACAAAAACAGAACTCATCCATTCATTTACAAGTCGGTCTTGACAAATTGACGTTGTCTGAATCTTGTCGAAAAACCAACTAACTGCAAGATGTTCCCGATCCAGCCGCACGATTATCCTGCCATACATAAAACATGAGGCCAAAACGGTCCCTTATAAAACCTCTTACATGAACCAAATTAATTTGGTCTCAACTATTTAGCATTCATTCGGAACGGACGGTATCCCCGTAGTTGCTTTAATTCGAGCCAACTGAATTAATCAGTCCCGATAAAGACTTTATTGGTTACAGGACAGAAAACCTCCGATAAGGCTTAGGCTTGGGCACACCGAGCCGGTCCTCCGTGGACGATAAAACTGTTGGGTGTTAACCGATAATGGAATAACTACGGCGACGTTGAAACTGGCGATTCGGTTCAGTTAGATAAAGATCACGATAAAATCGTTTAGATACAGCTGGCCTGACGATACGGGGTCTAAATATAATGCATGTCGACGTATTATCTAACTGAGCAGCAATGCCGTTGTTTCGCGCCCTTGGATATAGATTCATCTCTTTTCCTTTAAGAAATCAGGTGAAATATTATAGACAACATTGATGGTTTGTCGTAAACGTTTGCAACAACTGACAATGTTCATGAAATAATCAGACAATTCTACATATTTACACTACAAATCCGACATAATAGTAAAATACTATTTTAAAAGGTGATACTAAAATGTATGTACCTACATACATATACGTATGTACATATGTATATCTCTCGCTACTAATCACTGGTCTTACCCCACAATTGGAATGGTCAGATATTTCTGAATCACACTAGCATGGCCGGTAAGCTTTCGAAACATTTCAACGGCTGTTGTAATATCCGTGACCGTGACCATGTCCTCTAAGTCAGTAACGATGTGTCATGTATAACTACATCATATATGCTATATGTTTAATACGAAAAAATTATGTGTTATATGCTAGGACGCAACATATGCCACGAATCAGTGCAAGCGTACCTTGCGATATGTAGAATCACGCTGTGTAGTTATGCCATATGCGTACGTTTTAATGTGAGTACATCGCTATCTATGGCAATTTGAAAATTAAAAGTGTTTTGACTCAAGAATAAGCACTCAATGGCATTTGATATTTTCTCATCAGCACCAAATTTTCCCAAGATTATCAGGCCGTTGATCGGCCAATATCACCAGTAACCGTGTCACCTTCTACAAATCCACGTTGGGCCGGTATCAGAGAACACTCCATTTCGTTAATCGTATGTGGCAGACAATCCGTCGGTGTGATAAGATAGTGCGCTGGTACCGTCATTGTTATTTTTAGCTTTGTTTTCTTCGTGATCCTTTTTAATACATTTCCGTGCATGATACTAATGCTGTTTTTTCTCAACGTTAAACAATGCGGAATCTTATATTGTGAAAGAAGGAACTCGAATATTTCTATGGGGATTTCGCAGGTACGAAACCCCTTCGAGATCTCTTAGTATTCTGATTGGGGTTACGATTGTTTTTAAATGTCTGTTTGATGAACTCATACGATTAATTGGTGTTATTCGTTGTTTCTTTAATATTATAATATTCGTGATATAACGTGTGATTCGTTTGTTCTTTAATATAATTATGTGCACCCTATATCCAAAAACCAAAAAGACAAGATAATTGTATAAAAGAAACTGGTGGTTTATACTCGTAACCGTGGAAACATAAAAGTGAAAATCTTTAATTAAATTGAATTAAATTAAGCTGTAGTATATCCGAAAGATAATTTTATTATTTGGTACTAGCAAATTAAACCACTCTGCCACACAAACTTAAGACATAATATGTATATCATTTAATTGTTCTGCACCTTAGAATCGTTAATGTGACATTTTCCCTACTGGGAATCGAACCCGGAAGCCCTCGAGGGACATGCTGATTTTGTAACAGTTTCGCTAAATGTATTATCAAATGATGTAATTTAATGGTAAAGCAATATACGTATAGACTTTTATACAGCACTACTTGATTTTAAACTTTGCTTGCCAAAAATTGTACTTGTAATTAAGTGATAACTGCAGCTCAATGTCATGATGAAACCACCAGCGCCATTTGGCTATTTGAGACAAATTTCACACACTGTTTCTTAAGAAGTCAACTGTACAATTAATGCAATTATTATTGCAACAAATTGTAGCATGCAACATTGCAATATGTTATGACATCAAAGGAATACATTTCTAAGTTATTAGTAATGAATAACCGAACAACGAATGAAGTTATTGTTATTCAATGATAACGATATTATTCTTCAAAGATAACAAAATTATCAATTGATGCCAGTCATTAACGAAAGTGTTTCGAGACCATTTCTTTATTTTTTTATATTTTATACCTCTTCATATTATCTTACGATTACCTATTTTATTAATACGACAATTGACAAATATTTGAATAAGCATTAACACTGAAACAGCATACTTTTACTCTCTGTCTGGTATCATGCAAATGTAACACAGTTGTTATTACAATTAGTGGCTTCAATGGAGTCATCGTTCTTATTTAGTCTCGTTCTTCAAATGTATATTTATCAAAAAACACTATAAGTATCTAGACAGGTCTGAACACGCTAGCATCAACCGCGGACACGCAGGCAAGCACGCACGCACTTAAACATACACATAACGCGTGAATACATACACGTGCGCATGCACGCGCGTAGACACACATTACACGCGCACATACACATATCTACTATAAAACTTAGTGTTAATATATATTTATCTTAACACCAAGCAATTCATTTCACAAGAGCCTGTGATTTGGTGTCTTATGACATAGGTAGACACTACCTAACCTGAAGCGAAGCAATTATCTGTTGTTATTATATGTTTGACATATATTGCGTTTAATTGTATGTACATACACATATCTTTATAATTACCGTCATAAACATCCTTTGTGCATGCATCCTTATTGCAAGTAACATCGAAAAAACAGTAAAGCACACGTCATAAGATCGATGCTATACCTAAGCTAATATTTATAATCATTGTATTAAGGAATTCATATTAAAAACCAAAACATCACACCGCTAGTGCAAATATACAAATTTGACAGATTACGACACGCGATAACAAAACTTCGATAAACAATTTTTATCTAGGCGGAACGTCACCGCGACCTTGGGTATCGTGGTGTCGGTTGTTGACACTGCAATGTCGGTGGTGGTGTTTTTGCAAGGAAACGTCTAGCAAACATACTCGTATTTAGCATCTATACGATACTGACAATTAGGAAAAGAGTAAACATATTTTATGCGATTTCATATTATATTAAATAATTGTTTTAGAGTTTTGTAATGTTCGTAATGATTTTTAAGAAACTACGTACGTATGTGTGTATCTTGAGTTCTTAACCGGTAGTTGCAGGTTTGATTTTCAACTACGACAATTCCCGTTGGTTGAGCGGTCGCAAACGCGACTGCCGATCGACAGGTTTTGGCGATCCTCGGACCGGCGAAGTTAGGTTTTCTTACTTGGAAATCACAGTAGGTAATAGTTTGGAGTCTAGATTTACTACCGATGTATAACAATACGCTCATCCTTAATTTCACGGTGAAACGTAAACGTAACTGGTGCAACGCGGGATTGTACAACACTACTCTGCCTACACCTTTGGGAAGGAAGATACGCGTGATGTGGCACTTATATGATGAGCACAAGTATTAATTGTTCTGTTATTTGATATGGTATTATGTGGATAAACAGGTATTTACAAATGTATGTAGATATGTAGTAAGTAAGCTGTCTGGTTAACATAGAACAGGCTTTGTCTGGTTCACGATTAAATGACTGTTTGCGAGTTATACTAAAACAGTATTATTATTTTAAATCAAACTAATTAAATCGTAATTTATTCTAAACAATTTACAATGTTTACGATAGCTTTAATTACACACGCAGTTGTTTAAACTGGGTCATTGTCTGTAATTCAGATGCCCTGCTTGCCAGTGATTAAATATTAAGGTTATATTGTAAACGCATGCATCAGTGTGTCTGCTTTTATCAACAGAGCAGCATTATTTGTGCTATTACTGTATTAACATAGTTTTACGTTCTCTAAGCAGAGAGCACCAGGCGCCCAATACCTCTATCGGCATTGACCTGATGTTCCTTCTCTATATTCATCATTTTCTTTATACACTCAGGCGGTTTCGACTCCCGTATCAGCCACTGTCTGACACATTTGGTCAAGATAGGTGAATCGTGGTTTTTCTCTTAACATTTGCATTCATTGACATCCGCATCAGTGATTCTCGCCTACCCACCCTGAAAGGGAAATCGCGTGATAATACCTACATGAAAATGCTTCGATGTTTATAATGGTTTAATTAAAACAATTGTTATCATTGTGCTGTGTCAATTGCTTAGACTAAAGCAGCAATGGATAGCGTTTTAAAGAATATTTTCATTCTACTTTCGTTTCTTTTGCTAGCAGACAGGTGTTGCTTAAAGAATAAGTAAATTTTACAGACTGCTACGCTGTTTGTATTCTTCTCCTCCCGAGATTCGAAGTTGGCTTATGTAAGCTAAGTTTTAACAATGTTTTATGTCATCCGTTAAAATCAATTATGGGGTTTCAGGAAATGTAATAAAAATATTGAAAAAAGATCACATTGAACTTGGCCAACTTTTTTAGGCCAGCTATTTAAAAACGCCTTCCTTGTACATCGATTGCTTTATTGAACTACATGTTGAATTAATTGATAAATAATTTAATGTTCGTGTTCTCTACGAGTATCTGGGCCAATGTGATTAACGTTGATATTGGTAATTATATATTTGGAGCTCCAAAACATTGAAATTTTTGCACGATTGAAAAAAGAACTGTCATAACCTTGTGGTATAGTGTCACTTCGAGAATCTGGGATTCGGATCGAGGCATACCTCTAAATCTCGAAGTAAACTAAGTCGTAATATACATAGGTGTATGTTTTTTCATATTAAATACTATTTATTATAATGTCCAAAACTACATCGTGACTTAGAGAGCATTATGAGGAACTGCCCATTTCTTCATAATTCACCCCAAGCCGCTTATGTCCAGTACTAGACTATTCCTTCATTCTTCTCCTTTTGCGAGGAGATACACGCAGGAGAAGAGCACAAGTAGTACTCTACTTGTGCTCCTCTCCTGCATGTATCTCCTATTTAACTAGTATAATACGAGTGTAGAAAGGCATAAGTTGATGATAATGGTGGTTATGAGATAAATCTACAGAATTCTTGAAATAGGCACATATTTAGAAAGCTTTTCTAGCTCTTTATCCATTTTCACCACTTGTAGACAGAATTCTCGTATATTTTCAGTGAGATATGACTAATATATTTATGTAATACTTCTGAAGAGGTAAAAGGAGAGAGGAAGCGGATCTAGTGCAGATTCATGAAGAAATAGTTATGACTGTGAGTTACATGTGTGTACATTCGATTGTTATATTGACTCATAGTGCATTCCATTAAAAATGACAGTGCGTCCTTGATCGGATTCATTGATAACTACAGCCGATAAAGATTTATTACTGATTCGCGGTAAGTATCACTTTACCCTCTGTACTTTCCCTTGACGTAACTGCTTAAAATTAGAATTCACACTAATTACAAAAAAATATACTCAAATTGTCTTTGATTATTCTTTCGGTGCCCTAATTTTAAATAATTAAAAATGTATGTACACTGAAGATCGAAACATAATATACACGAAGGGCTTGAAACTAACCAGAAATCAGCAACATGAGCTGACTCATATTTAGATAAAGTACAAGGTTATATGGGAACAATTAGTGAAACTGTGGACTTAGGACATACTACTTACTTTTAATCTGAAATATTTGCTATGTGTATTTTCAGTCAATAAATGAAGTATTTTATTGTCAATAAAGTTTGCAGAGATGTTAGTTGAGCAAAAGCTAATAACGTAACCTAAATCATAACCTAAAAATGTTATGATTTTCTGATAACGATATTACTTCAGGGGTAAGTTAGCTCATGCAATTTAATTTAATTCGTCAGCTAAATAGGTAGGTTTAAGATCCATACTTTTAAAATCAAGACATTTGTGGTCGAGATGAATATAACCTTGCTTATTATTTAAGTTTAGATTACCCAATATTAATCTATTACTCAAATTTTTTGTAGTATTAAAACTTTAATTTTTGGTGCATGCATTATTCATATCATGAGACACGTAAACGGTAATACCATCAATCGTCTAGTTTCCATACAGCTTAGTGAACCAATAAAATAAAATATTTTTTGTAATCCTTGAAGTGTTTCAACAGTCCAAATTTTTGTTATTATTCTTAAGTCCACACTTAACAGTATTCACTTTACACTCGGACACGCGAGTGCTGAATCACTCGCTATGCACTTCCTACATAATTTATAATTTCATGGAGCGTTCAACACGTATCTAGGTTAATTGTTTTGTGTGATTCACGGACGCTTCGTATTTGTTTTAGTTTTTTCATATTGTTCACGTATCACGCGGCTAGCGGCTGCGGCTGCGGCTGTGGATGCGGCATGCGGCATGTAGCATGTGGCATGCGGCGTGCGGCATGTGGCATGGGGTGTGCGGCATTCGGCGTGCGGCATGCGGCGTGCGGTTGCAGCTGCGGCTTTCTTGTCTGTTTTTCAGTTTATCGTTTTTTAGAACTAACTGACGAGGATGTATAATATACATCTTGCCTCATGTATTATCACTGAGACTAATTTAGACCATATTTTTACTTACTGCGCCAACACAGTCTCGCTACGGTATGGATGCTTTTTATTTGCTCCAAATGTGTTAGATCATTGCGAGTTACCCGTAAGAATAACCCACCGTTCTAAACATTACATATTTCAAAATACGGAACTCTACTGCTTAAGTCTGTGGCTGTTCAAATGACAGCAAATACTGAAACCATCCTGTTTCAGTTACACGTTACACGTACCTACATAAACTGACTTAATGTTTGCGATGTAACAAAGGTGAAATCATAAGCCTATGAACGATCTCAGTTACAATTACTCACATACTTGTCCATACTTGTATCACTTTAGTTGTGGACCGTACAGAATCATCGCTTGTGAGAGCATGTGTTGTTATGTAAGGGTCTTAGATTGTAACTACTTTTATCTAGAAATTGAATTAGAATCATCTGTGTACGGCGTCGAACTATACATCCAATCCTTTTTAAATGTTCCTTTTGCTGGTGCTGGAAGCCTTCGCAGAGGCGATGAGTGATCCACGGAAAATTGGGAGAGTGTTCAACTATAATTGAATTACGACGTAACTGATTTGATTGGCTGTTCTTGTTTTTCAATAAAACGAAACACATGTCTGTAAATCGATTATATTAAATGCCAAAATAAGAAATTGTAATAAAAAAAATATAAGTCAATACAACTCACAACGAAAAAACGGATCTTAGTAAATAACTGTTATGAGTATGTTAATTAAATCGATTAATATTCAAAATAAGCGTTGGACAAAATAAAGATAAAAACCGAGACGGTTATCATACGAATAAAACACTATGTGACTTAAATTAGTCATTCCTAGGTTTTAAGAGTGTTTGCAGTCAAAATAATAACAATAAATTGCGCAATCATCATAATTTCAAGGCGTTATGTTTATCGAATTTTGACCGACGTCAACGACCGCTTATCACAGTCCCTAGAGATAATGTTGATAAAGGCCTGATTGTTATTGATAAAAGGGATCATACGTTAAGGGCATCGGAGGTCGTACACAGGACGCAGGTCACGTTTTTGTTATTATTCTCATATGAGTTGATTTTATTTATATGTATCATCGATATTGACATTTTTAAGATTTACTCACACTTGTTTTAATGATTTAGTTTCACCGCAAAATAGTCCATAATTGAAACTAAAATAGGAAATGGACAATATTCAAGCGGACCGAGACTCGTACAGAAACATATGCAGACACTTAGGTAAACTAATTTTAAAAATGAGACGAGATTGTTTTACATTTATTTGGTTGATTGCGATGATATGCTCACAAGATATCTGGCTATATGTGGCCAGGTTCTGAGTCAATTTGACATACTTGACTGAATGATCCTATCAACTTACCTTGACTTGTCAGGCCGTGTAGAAATTTTGTAACATCATTCAAAAATCAACCAAATCGGTAAATCAAAAATGTAAAACTCTGGAGGTCAAGGCACCAAAAAAATTACATCTAAAGATAATAATAAGAAAGGTGATATAGTGGAACGAAAAATTATGATAATCAGAGTTCATCGGCCCTTTATCAGCGACCTATGTATCACCGATATCTGTTATCAGCACGTGAACTTTACTATAAATGTGTCAACACTCGAGCGTGGTGTTGACGTGTTTTTCAACAACAAATATTTTACTATTTATTGTTCAGAAACACTTGGTGCATGCGTGGTGAAATATTTTGGGGTTAAACCGTATACAGGGGTACGAAACAGATTTAATTCAATAATTATTACTTTGTTACCAATTTACGTTGGTTATAGGTGTTTTATTAAATACAATAAAATTACAATAGGGATACAAGCTAGGTACTTGATCGGTGATAATGACAACGAAGTGTGATGGAAACCCCATTGATTATTATGAACGAATTTTACTATGAAACAGGTACATTGTTAACGTCACAGAGAACTATTCTTCCTTATAATATTAACACACTCAAAGTTCACCATTATTGCAAATTTTGTTCGACACTGTCTGATGGTTGCAATGTCCTGCTCTTACTTGAGTTATACTATTCGCTCTACTGATATGTATGTAGGTATGTACATACGAGTATATCTGAAACGATTCCAACAAATGACGCACTCATTTTAATCGCCAATTGGGAATACTTAATAGTAGATTATTTGGGTTCCCTTATCTGGTTACTTACGGGTCAGGAGGGTGAGTTTCCTGGACACATACGGTGATAAGTTCGCGTGTTTGGACAGCTAGTTATATAATGATACCATCGTGTATTCGCGTTCACTTGGCAAAACTATCGGACACGGAAAGGTCAAAGATAGTAGAACAATGATCTGTCGTCGGCTTATTTTGTATATTGTTATCAGTGTAATGAAGGTATGTCTGGGACTATTAGACTATGAAATATTACTTTGGGAAACATCAGCTGTCGTTTGAAATAATTTGAGTTGGAGTTTTGAAATTCAGAATCATAATATTTATGAGATTTAGCAGAGTTGTGTTATTGAAAGTTACGCACAAGAACACTATGGATAAGATTTTTTTGGGCTTAATGGCAATTATACGTAGTTTCAGTGATAGCTTAAACGCGTGCTCAGTCTGCTACGAATGTATCATGATCAGTCTGGCATTATCAGGTACAAATTTAACGTCGCAATTATCAATCCTGTGTTCGTGTGTGAAACAGCGGTCTCGTATCAATTTAAATTTTTTGTTGAATTGATTTATTAATTTTCAATGAAGATCTTCCAGAAGAATGATAATAGCGTAAATAAAAATATATAAACGCGTCTTTCACTTGAATTTTTTCATAACGTTAAACAATTGTATGTATGTATGTGGTCTGGTATCTTACACTTTGCTGGCATAGAATGAATCCTAGCTTATTTACATCGCCTTCTGAGATGCGATCCGTGTCCAATAGTGGAACGATAAAAAATGCGACAAATATATTCTCATATGTTAAAGCGAAAAAGTTATCATTAGCGAAAATCTTACATCTGGTAAATATGCGGAGAGAGTTAATTTTAAAACTGCGCCTAAAGCAACTTATATTTAGTCACAAATGATAATCAACTTGCCACGAAAATACTACGTATGGTCTAAATAACTAAATAATTCAAACCGTATGAATAATATTTTGTCTACAAGTAAAAACGTCAAAGTAAAATTGTACTCGAACTTGAACAAACATCTCTCGTTCGTGACACGAGAAAACCGAAAAAAGCTTACATATTTATAGAAGAAGGTAGCTTCATAAATGAATTTTCCTCCAGACCTCCATTGAAACAACTATAAACACGGCCGCCCAAAAGATAACGTTATTTGTATTTAAAGGGTCCAACGGACCTACAAACAAAAGTTAGCGCTACCTTTGTTATTCGACAGTGGAAATCGATTTCGACTTTGTCTCATTCACTTTTCGATTAGTTAAATTTAGCAAATATATACATATTAATGAATATATAAAGCATTGCTGATTTCGACCGCGAAACTGTAGGTAAATAAAGCTCTTATGAGTGTCCTTAAATTTCTTGTTCTTGAATTAAAGTGGGATTAAGCAATTCATGTAGATTCAAATGAACCAATCCAATTTCTACGCCTGTTACCACTATGACCTTTCAAGTAGGTAAATTATGCCAAAATTCAGGTGCATAAGCAGGTATTCAAGTATAATTGTTGTACATAATATTTCGGAGACTTGAAATATGGTAAATAGCGGATAGACATCCAAGATCTTGCTTCATGAACTCTGGCCGATCAGAGCGAGATTGCTACAGACATACTAGTGAAAAATTCCTTCTATTTGGTTTCAAAATATTTATAGCCATAATTCTACAACCATTTAATTCCATTATTCACTTAGAACTTTTTTTTGAGTTTTTTTCAAATTAAGGTAATTAGATGCCTACTTCAACTTTACATCATCATCTGGTTTGATTAGTGGGAAATGCCAATTGGCGTTAAGTCCATCCTTGGTCGACAACAATAAGGAATAAATAAATATATAAACACTTAGTAAGGGACTAGGGTAGTACACAACCCTTCCAAAGGGCATAGAAATGAATAAATAAGTACTGTCAATCAAACCAACGGGCACGTCTCCGTGGAAGGCAATAACAATTTCTTGCTCTATGTTCGTGTTCACAACGTATGTATATACGAGTATCTACTATAACGTATATATACCTATGTATTTCTGCTTATGTGAACTTCGGGATTTATGATCAAAGGTAAAATTGGCAGCTTTGAACAGATCTATTTTTACTGTTATAGAGATAGAAATGTACCTACATATAAGTAAATTTCTTAAGGACTGCTTTCACATAGCACTGTATTAAACCTCTACATAACAAATACATATATAGCTATACGAGGGTGGTCTGAAAAGCTTCTGACCTAATACAAGACATTTTTTCAATTTTTTTTTTTAATTTCTAACAAAGTCTCCTTGTAACTCTACACACTTCTCCTAGCAATGCTCCCATCTCTGTAACCCGTACAAATAGTACTCGGCGTTTTCTCACCAAAATAATTGTTCACGAAGGTAATTGCCTCTTTATTTGACGAAAATTTATGTTCTCCGAGCGCAATGTTTAGATCAGGGAACAAAAAGAAGTCATTTGGGGCTAGATCTGGTGAGTAAGGCAGACGGTCAAGCAGTTCAAACCGTAACTCGTGGATTTTCGCTATGGCGGCCGCCGAGGTGTGAGCCGGTGCATAGTCTCGGTGAAACAGGACTTACTTTTTCTGCAAATGTGACCGTTTTTCCACAAGTTCTGCGTTCAGCTTGTCAAGTAATGATGCGTAATATACTCCTGTAATGGTTTTTCCTTTTTGAAGATAATCGTTTAAAATAACTCCATGACTATCCCAAAAAGGATATCCCAAATAGGTTTGTGTGTATTGATTAAAGGTTTTCTCATAATGTTTTCCTTTATAAGTTATAGCAAGTGAAATTTAATTTTAAAACGCACATTTTTGTAAAGAAGTGCGCGACATGCATTTGAACCGAGGATCCCTGGAGTGAGAGACTCAGTTGTAATCCACTAAGCTATCACTGCCTCAAATATTAAATATATGACGTTTTAATGCCACGATTACTGGATATCTTTTTAAAAATATGTTCATTGTCAGTCATGATGGTGATGTCTAAACTTTGATTTGTAATACAATAATGTATATCATCTCAGTAATGTGTTTGAATTTTCTTAGTGACGCCCACAAACTAATTATTTTCATTCAGTTGAACAGTTGTTACCTACATTATGAAATCCAACATCTTAATTTCACAATAATTTCAAACAAAAGAAAAATACGTTATATCACTACTATTCAAACTATTTAATAGTGAAATAACAACAAGCTAAGGATTTCTCAGCAATTACAAGGAAACATCCTCTTGAATTTTTCAGACAGTCTAGGAGGAGACAGGGGAGAATTGAACCGTTGTTTTCGAAATGTATTAGTGCATTTATTCGCACGAGACGCCCCTACTTTCGATCCTCTACGATAATATTTTAACTTTATCTCGGATACTGTAACTGGAGTCCTTGTGTGGAGGACACAGTGTAGCTGACTGCAGTATGCGAAACGTTCTTTTCAGCAATATGAAGTGGTGCAAGCTTAAAATTCTAATAGTTATTTGGCGCCATACATTAATATACTTCTTGGTTTAAGGATAAATTTAACTTAACAATCTTACTGAAAATTTTTTATTTAAAAAATATGAATAATTAATAATCTGCACTCTAGTGTTACATACTTGTATAATTGTTTCAATAAAATGAATCTTGAAATAAACATAGATCACATATGGCTGAATTTTGTCAGCTTTTTTATCTGCGTATCCCATTGTCTACTTCTCTTTAATGATATCCTAATAATGATATTTCGTGCTGCTTAATAAAACTGCTTAATAAAATCCTAAGACTTACAAATCAAAGGGTAAAAAAAAATAAGTTTTATAGTAAAATATTTAACTGCACCAATAAATATTACAAAGTGAGTGTAATCTACTGATGTCATAAATATAGTAACTCAAAATATTTGTTTCATATATTTATTATATCTTGGTATACCGCCAAAACATTTATTTTTCCTTGCGCTACCCCGAAATACGTAGAACGATGCGAAGCGACACTCGGCATGTTTATATGCGCTGGAAATGCACAAAAAGTGCAATGTTCCCCGGTCGCCTCTTTAACATAATAATAGATTTCGGCTTCAGAGAATTTATTTTTAAATGGTTCTTCGGTGATATGTCGTGAAGAGCTCCGGTGAATACAGAAAAGGAATAAAATATTATGTTCCAGTCGTTTGTATAAATATGTAATCTTATTGGAGACAAACATACAAATCTAACTTTTAATTGTAAATTACATGATCAACTCAATATAGAAAAAGCTGTGAAAAAACATGTACGTTTATGTTAACAATAATAATTTTATGATACAATAGCAAATACAGGGATTGGTATTATACATATATATATTTTTCGTACCTACTCGTATATGGTTACTTATTGCCCGTATCCAAATCCTAGAAAAATCCTGTCGCTATTTCCATGGACGATATAAAATCGAGGTACTTAAAACTGACAGGCTTAGATTCATAAACGTAACATCACCCCTGTAATCCCCGAAAGGGTAGGCAGAGGAGTGTAGTACACTCCCACGTTTCACCAGTTACGTTTAAGTCCCACAAT
>DWDT01000039.1:0-33318 GCA_018245595.1 Microceris scylla
TGGGAGTGTACTACATTCCTCTGCCTACCCCTTCGGGTATTACGGGCGTGATATTACGTTTTGTTTTATTATTAATGTATTTTTATCATTTTTCACTTTTTTAGTAAATAATTCAGCACTTTAAATAATTTGTATGGATTCATATATATTCATAAGTAATTAGTTCATGTTTATTAATATGGAGAAAAAACAAGAATTATTTTTAAAATAGTATTTTCTTATGTCTGTTTATTTGTATTTCATTGTACTCTCCTAGTTCAAAAACAAATCGTGTGTTTGTGACCTCCAGATTGCATATAATTTAACTGCATAAATAATTTTGAAAAGTTATAATTATAACATTATGCAATGTATTTAAAATAAATAATGTATATGAAAAAAGCACGTCAAATCTTTAAGGATAGAAATATTTGGTACTTGGCACTTTTTGCCTATCCTGCCAGGGACCTGGGATTGCAATATAATAATATTAATCAATTATGATAGCAAGATAGCAGTGATAGCCTAGTGGTTAAGAATTCAGCCCCTCACTCCGGGGCTGCTGGGTTCAAATCCATAGCGCGCACCTATTACAAAAGTGCGTTTTAAATTTAAATGTCACTTGCTAACGGTGAAGGAAAACATCGTGAGGAAACCCGCACACCTTAGAATTTATATAAAAAAAAAAATCTAAGATGTGTGAAGTCTGCCAACCCGCACTTGACCAGCGCGGCAGATTATGCCCTTAACTTTACGTTCTAAATTTTACGTTCTAAACTCAAAATATGAAGCTAGTTGGTGTACGGCGCTCAATAGATGGCGCTAAAAAGCGCTATAAACATACGACATCTCTTGGGTAAAAATTGAAATAATTAAAGCTAGGTAAAACGGGCGTAAAGATGGGCTATTCGGCATGCGTGTATTGTATGCGCATTAATCATGATTTTTAAAGGAATTTATAGGGCAATCCTCATTCAGGCATCTCTTAAAATTGGCAGGCAAATTTATACACCTACTATTATACAACTACTAGTTTTTAATAATTGTTATCATTTAAAATGTTTTAAATTTTTTAAATTTACCCTCTGAACATGAGAGGAGCCCCGTATTCCAACAGTGGAATTGTAATGGGTTGAAAAAAAAAAATTTTTTTTCCAAAACTCTACAACTAATAAAGTCTACTTTAGCACAATATTAAATAAATTAAAAAATGATAATCGAACCATTATAATTCCATGGTTGGATTATGGGTCTCCTCTCATATTGAAAGGGCTAAGGCCTCAGTCCTCCACGCTGGCCAAGTGTGGCTTGGCAGACTTCACACACCTCAGAATTTTTTTTTATAAGTACTAAGGTGGTTTCCTCACGATGTTTTCTTTCACCGTTAGTAAGTGATATTTAAATTTGAAACGCACCTTTGTAAAGAGGTGCGCACCATGGATTTGAACCCAGCACCCCCGGAGTGAGGGGCTGATTTTTTAATCACTAGGCTATCACTGCTACATGCACTTAATATGCAGAAAACTAATTATTATACTACCCATATTGATATTTTTTATAATTGTTTATTTTTATTATATTTTGTATATAATTAGTGACACGTAGAGATATACAACATTCCTCAGCCTACCTCTTTAGAGAAATATGGGCCTGAAGCTGCTTTATCTCGTATTTAGTTAAATTAATATTTTTGTTTGTAAATTTAATATTTATATTTTACTACTTACAAATTTACACATTTCAAATTCATTAATAAAACAATTTAGGGTAATTGATAATACATTTCAAATATGTATTTTAGCCATATAAAGCACTGCGAAAGTTATCAGTACAGGTGTTGTAAGTGTAAAAATTAATTTTTGTTGTAGTTAGTTATCTTTGTACATAACATTATGCTTGGACGAAGTGTGTGTACTCGGCTCCATTATCGGCGTTGAGCTTTCATCATGAACATCATTATCATCATCATCATCGTCATCATAATCATCATCGTCATAATCATCAGCTCGTCGTCTTCCACTGCTGGGCATGGACCTGTCCAATAGCACGCCACTGAGCTTGGTCTTCAGCTCTTCGCGTCCAACCACTACCAGGCACTTTTCGTATATCGTTACTCTATGTTACTGGAGGGCTACAGTTACGAGTATGCTCTGTTATTTTAAATAGGGCTGTACAAAATGTTACCTTTGAGCACTGATGTTCTTTTTACGTGTATGTACTATGTAGGTTTTTTTCTGTCATAAGAGTTTTTAATAATAAAAAGTATATATACTTATTCCATTTGGATGCTGTTACGGATCTGCTATCTTGAATCTCGGTAGCAAGGAGGCCAACGCTGGTGTACTGCCGGGAACGTAGACAGAAGTGTGTGTGGCGACTTCAGTAGGAGGGGCGAGAGAGGTGAGTCAGGAGTGTGTGGTAAAAGTCTTAAATCATAATATTATCTACCTGTGTAAAATACGAATTGAAAGATTGTAGCATTCGTAGCGAACCAGTGTTAGGTTATCGTGTGTAGCGGAATGCCATGAAACAATCATACAGTGAAGGAAATGCTTACCCTTAATTTTACATCATCACTGGGCGTATTATTATGTGGGTGTCTGCGAAAATAGTCATATTCACAAGTCAATCCTAAATAGAATTATTATAGATTTTCATTGATTTTTGTATGTATATATAACATTTAAAAATTAAATATTGCTCTAAAACTCTGTGGTCAATTTGTGTTCCTTAATAACGTGTAATTTTTAAATTATAAGCTTAATAGTTACTGTTGAAGTATTTTAGAGTAATAGAATAATTAGTAAGGATGTGTAAGTCAGTAAAATACGAGAAACAGGCGTTTTTGATGAATATTATATACAAACTGTCATCAAATGTGTGGAAAAAGAGTAATTACTCATCCATAAATTCTAAGGTCCTATTTATTTTTATATAAAAGAACTGGGAACGAAGATGTGATCGAATGTTTTGGGTGTATCTCTATAGATTAAGTATAATGATAATTAATGATAACTGAACTATATCATTAGCACTTTTAATTATGTATTCAGAATATAATAGGGTCTGAAATTAAAAACCACAAATTTGTACAATCGTTTTATTGATAGAGACACTTCTTCGTTTCCCTGTTAGATACCGCATGCGATATGATACGATAGTTATATATATTTAATTCCATTGTTAATTATTAGCATAAACATTGAAGTGAAAGTCTCATTGGGAATAAAAGTTAATGTAGGCACTACCTTGTAGTCCTACGAAAGTATCGATTCATTCAAATTTCAAAGCGTCGTTTATAAATATTTTACAGCACGCAATATTATAATATTGTATATTCGTACATATATTAATGTGTGGTCATGTCTTTCAAAGTTTTCAAGCATTGCGGTATGGATTGGATAAATTATTTAAATTAATATTTAACTTAAAATAACGTTCTAATTTTTTATTTCAATAAAATTGCTTAAGTTTATGAAATGGAATTTCAATGCTACTTTGAGTAAGGTTTACTAGGCCTGCCAGCCATAATGTAATTCATTTAAGGGCAATGTTTTGAAAGGAGTTTGGCAAGATGAACACAGAGCTTAAACAATCGGGCCCATGGTAGTTTTACCACACTTTGCAGAGAACATTAGAGGTATTCGTGTGCTTTATAACGTACGAGCCTTTATTATATTTTAATATGAATTTGATTTAAATATTTTATATTGCGTGCTAAAAATGTGGGTGATGATAATGGTAAGGGTATTGAATTTGAATGAAGAGGTAGGTAGTACATAGAATTAAACAACTGAATGTTACATACATGTTTATTTCTGACACATAAGACATACAAGATATTTTAAACATAGCCATCTAACATGAATAGTTTAATTTAAATACAATCGCTAAACACCAATTAATTGATAAAAAACATTTATCCGTTTCCTTCAGCATGTTATAAGTTGCGGCGGACACAATGTATGCAAATAATCCGCAGAAATACCTTAAGTGCTTTTCGTAAAGTTGTTTTTCATTCCTCATTACAAAACATTACATATTTTCATATAAGATAGCAATCTGAATTATCATAGTAATCATACAATGCCATTCTCAAAAACATACTTAGATCGAATCCATCAAATACGTAGATGTTTTATTTAATTAAATGAACCAAATTTATATGTGACAATGCTTGCACTACAGGCCTTCCTGCATGCAATTTTGCTTTCGCCTAGTGACATTTTCAATAAAATTCTCTTAACTTTCTAATACAATACAAGTATTGCGCTCTTGTTCTCATAAATATTGCAATTTGTCGTTTCCAAAAATGTGCCGCAACTTAACATTACCAACTATTTGCATTACAAGAAATCTGGTAGCGGGAAAGTTCATGACTCATGTATGTAATATGCACTGTTCTAAAAATCGTTCCGAAATATGTCTCATATCCAAAGATAATCCAAACGTTTGTTCATAAATTAGCACAAATTATTTGGCATCACCGACTTTCCAACATCACTTCGAATTACAAAATTACCCTTCTAAATCCAAAAATTACATTTTTCAAATTAAAAATCGACGATACATATATTATTCAAACACTGTCAGATTTTGAAATGTAGAATTACAATTGTCCAATACTTATCAATTGTTACAATATTATTATTAATAGTTATGTTACTAACATACCTATGCGATTTGTTAAATTTCAATGGACACTGCTATTGATAGATATTACCAATTATGTAGAAGAGAAGATTTATAACTTCACGAACAACATCAAACATTATCCTTATAAGAATGTTTACAGAACAAACAACACATTGATAGCGTGTACAGAATAATAGTGCCACGTGTATTGTGTTTCATACAAAACACCAAATACATTTCTACTTTTTATCATTTATTGAATAAAGTTTGCAATTAAGAAAAGAAAGATACATACATACATATACCTATGTATATTAAAAATAGTCATAGTTGTAAAGATAAATATCAAGCTTAAACTAGAGAGTACTTCCTTCTGTGCAGATACCTCTTTCCAAAAATCCTATCTTCGTTCTATCCATTACAATAAAATTTATATAATATAGAAATATTATTATAATTAAAAATAATAATTTGAAATCCAGCTCATAAATTCCCATTCCTTATTTCCCTACGATGGAAATTCAATCTCCAAAAACACAGCCCTTTAATATCGTTTAAAAAGATACACATATTATCATAACGTACAATATAGTCGTTAGAAATTAGTCGATACATTGATTAACCTAGAATGTCACCAGGACAATACAGCGTCGATAAAGTACCAAGCATATAGATGATTGTTAACAACAATCTAGTTAAACTACTGTATTAGAAGTGTGTAGGTTTTCACGCGCACGTTATAGTGCAAACCGTATATCTAATATTAAAATAGAGTGACAGGGTGTTCAGCCTACTCTTTACGAAAATAGTGTTCATTCTCTTAACATTACACAAGAATGAGACGAAATCGGATTATAAATAGACGTTCTAGTTAAAAACGTTAAATTACGTAACCATCAAATACATATATATTTAACTACTCAGTTACTGAATATTTTGGTGCCTGTAGATCCATTTGGAGAGTACGAAACCACTGCCGATAAAATGACTAGTAATCAGAAAAGTAAAATGAATTCTTAAATCTACGATGAGGTTATTAATCGAATTGAACCTCGGATGAAAATGTTTAATAATAGTAGCAGAAAGTTTACATGTTGTACAATAGCATTGTTGGTTGTACTTTTTTAATTTGATTCCAGATCAAAAAGATCTTGTCTAAAATTTGCTAAATCTTCGCTCCTCTGGAGCTCTAAGCTGATATATATCTTGTGTAGTTTTAACGTTCAATTAATACCCATTAATTGTACTTCAACAATGCTGGTAGTGATATTGCTGAAGTGGTGAATTTTGCGGTGGTACCATACACAACAGTCCTCACCACATTGCGTTCGTTTTCATTATTAGCTTTAATTTCAATGCCATACTTCAAGAAACCTATTCAGTTTGTTCTATCCAACATGTCTTCCGAATTTATAATTATTGAAATTTTTGATGTTTACTGGTTCTTAAATCACACATTTTATAACGATTTTATGTTCACCCAACAATTTTATTCATTCCAATTTAATTCATCATCAAGTTGTTATTTTGATTATAGATATGATCTTATTTTAACACTTTTTTTCATTCTAACCCTTTCAACTTTACCTGCCTTTCTAACGGATGATAATACCTTTAGAAAAGGTACAGGCTCCAGGGTCGCTTTTTTAGTATATTCGGAAGTGAGCACAAGTTAACTTCAAACTTAAACCTATCTTAATTCTATAGACATGATTGTCTTTTACCTTACTTAATACAAATTACAGATACCACACTTTTATTGACGGAAACTTTCACATTTCAATGATCGCACAAGTATTTTTAAGACTGAAGTTTAATTTAACATCCACATGTACATATCGATAATACTAATGTGTCAATTTTCTACTTCAATAAAAGATACCATTACATGACGTTAATCGTTCAAAATCTCTCTATTATCATTACATAAACTGTGATGCCACGGTTTTCAAAGGACGTCTGAATCGACGTCTCTAATCAAACCCAAATAGAATTAAATCCTAATTGAGTTCGGTCACAGATGTTTTGCTCTACCCGAGGTTTTAGATGGAATGCCTCTCACGAACAGTTCTCTTGTTAGTATTGCAGTATTCTTCATATTCAATCCTGATTTCGTCCTGAATAAGCCTGATGCTTATTATTGTTGTATTTTTCAGTATATTATGTATAATTTAAGTCAATAAATGTGAGGTCTGTAATTAGTACTGTTTTAATGTATTTCCTTTTTTCACTTACCATCTAAACTACGTATTACATCACTTTCAAGCGCCGATTTTATTTTATACAACAACTTATCTATTATTACGCGGTTACTATTATTCTACATATAAGGCTCCTATGGCAGCTTAGCGTACTTATACAGGATATTCCAGGCGTGGCAGTTTTATGAGAGTTCTAATATCTCCGTATAATTAAGAAAGCGCGTTGTACATAGCATCAAATATGATCAAGGCCTTAGATGATGATAGTTACACCTGCGTTATCTGAGGACTAAGTTTGAATGCCTCGTGAGTTATCATACCGATGTACATCACAACTAAGCAATGCGAACACTGCTTCTTCGCTAGGAAATATGCGAGACGGTGATATGCGCAGCATGACATTATACGGACAATATTTTCACCCTTTAACCTTATTCAATCTCGTATATTATATTATTAAATTGAATCTATCAACTTATAATCTATTCGTTCGTTTATTCCCACCTTTAAAAATTTTCATTAAATTAAAATATAAGTTTTGTTGCCAATAATAATTAATACATTAAGTAAACTAAGGAATGCTTTGCGCGGTGAAATTAAGTGTCAAGTTTAGAGAGATATTAAGTGTGCTGTACCGGAAAATAACAGAACAAATTAAGTAGATGATACTAATTTAAAAATAAGAAATCTATGTAGATTGTGGCAATACAAAATTAATAAAGAACGTTATAATAATCAAATCATATGTAGTCAAATTCAGTTGATTGAGTCAACGAAAAAGTAACAAAATTAATGGGATGACATCAATACAGAAGTAACAAATATGAGATGACTAAAACATTATAGAACTAACAGAATGAAGAAAATTATAATAATTCAGAACTAACACAATTAAGTAATCTAGGGGAATTTAGACCTAATAAGTTAAGTGGATTATACGAAAACAGATCTGACAGAAGTACATCTATGACAACAACAGTTGTTATCTTCGAATGATGATGCTAAAGAAACAAACCTGAAATCACCTATTATTTAAAAAAAAATTAAGAATATTGTACCACGCAAGAACGTCAAAAAGAAACAAGACAAAGCTAAAAGAGTCACGCGACAACAACAATACTTAGATAATATTGTATCGCTTCGTACTATAGTACTCGTACCCTATTCTGCTACATACGAAAAATATATCTCTTTTATCGTTTCTATTACAATTTATAATTTACTCTGCGTTAATCTTAAAATTATCCTTACTAAATGTTGAAAATTTTGATGTGTAATACTATGTGCACCATGAGCAAGGGAAAAGGGATTGGGGATTTAGAAGACAGGATTAGAAGAAGAAGAAATAGAAGATGGGACAGCAAGGGTAAAAGAGTTCGAACGAAAAATTACCAAAAGGAGGAACACAATATAATAACTCTGGATGAGAACCCAGATGACGATTGGCCATGAGAACGAACGGGCCGCAGCAACTCAGGTGGTACAAAGATGCTGACTCATTGCGCTAGTGAAACAGACTTTACGTCTGAAGTTGCTTCAGTAGCGGGCGATGGGTTCGTCGCGTCCCGACGCCAGATCTTATAATTTTAATAATCAATGAAGAATAGATCTTTATTATACTATTCACGGCCACATAGTATTTCCTTTACGATTAACTTAAACGCTGCGATGGCAGTGACAAGGCATCTAATTTAGTTTAAACGGGCAGTATTCCTAACAATAATTTGTTTTTTTTTACTCCTGTTAGCATTAGCATGTCAATATCCTACATAAACTTAACCTTGTCGATACTGTTTTGGAAGAAATATGTGAAAGTTACATCTTAATTATCGAATTATGGGATAGCCTAAAGTTATGAACTGTTCATACGTTGTTCTTCGACTTACTATCCTAATTACTAGCTATTTATTCTAACGTTATGAAGTTCATAAAGAATTAACTCTAAGTTAAAAAAATAACGTTTACTTATCTAAGACAGTGTCCAATATACGAGTAACTAATATAATGATAATCAATCCTAGAGCTTGTCCACAAACGGATTAGTCGAGAAATAAATTGATCAGCCCTCTTGTTTATATTGAAATACTAAACCTTTAGTTTTAGTGTCTCAATGTTACAATAATAATTTCCTGCCTACACATTTACCGACTAATTATTATTTGAATGACACATGTATTGTATGATTTTTATATTCGAACAAACTTTTAGATACTGCTTTTTTAACCAAAGAATCATCAATTATTTGTGATGCACTTTTAAGTTATTGTGATTAGTTTACGGTCTTAAATATTCGACCTGTTGCAAATGGTCAAAGTCTGATATTAGCTGTAGAGGAATGTTGGATAAAAGTTGGCGCGAAAGGCGTGTTGGCGCGAACAACACAAGCGGCTGTGCTGCTCGGCACCGACGTCAAGGACAGCGCCGCGCGGGGCGACTCGCCATGATACTCGCCCGTCAGCAGCCTTCCGTACTTGACGTCGCTCGCGATATTTTTAAGTTTTAAGTATATATTATCTGGAGAACAGTCCTGCTATTTCATTTAATACAGGAAGTTCGCGAAACGCATGCGAACTCTAACAAGGCGTAATGAGTGAGTAGGCAAGGATTAATTCCCGAGCACAAGAAATACGTACGAATAAATCCCGTAGACCATTTTGCTCTAAACTCATTGCTTCTCTTCGTCTAGCAGATATATTCAATTGTCATAAAAGAGCGGTGTTCAATTTATTTCCAAAGAACTCACGTGTTTGAAGTTATTGAACGTACTCTTACGTCACTTAACGATTAATATTCTCCTTACTATAGACTTATACTTAACCTACAAGCACTACGTTTATTTTTGTATTTTTGTTTCGCTTTTTCTCTTTTTTTGTTTTATATAATATTTTTTTTTTGTAGTTTTATTTTTTTATTTTTTTTATTTTTTTTATTTTTTTTATTTTTTTTATTTTTTATTTATTCAACTAAACATGAAAAACTATCAGAAACACGTAACATTCATCGTCTCGTTGAAAGGTTAGGTCAATATCGTTGACGTTATATTCCATGTACTCATTATAAGAATAACAAGTAATGGACGACACAAACGTGTCCGCAACTCAAGATCACTTTTGCAACTAAGAGAATTTTATTATTCAACGTAATTAAATACCCACTGATTTTAATCAAATACCCATTGAAGTACGGACTTATTATGCCAAACTGGGCTATTTTTTTTCTATTACCGAATAACAAACATAATATACGAGTAGATAGAAGCGAAACGACTGAGAAGTTTAGAATTTAATGGAATTTGTAATCTTGAGTTGCTTGGTGGCTTGAAACGAACGGGCTGGATCGCAGTTGATGGACAACTATGCGAAGATGTTAACAGCGCTGTCCTGGTTGGAAGATTGTTTGCCACTGTTGGAGGGCAGATATTGAGCATCGAATAACTATCGGATGATCGTATAGTGGTACTCGTGACCCTCAAAACCCTTAGTCGCCTTTTACGACATGCACAGGTAAGAATCGCAGCCGGTTCCATTCGTCCCCAGACCGGCACGGGGTCAACATAAACTTTATAAATCTTATGAACTATGTTATGAACAAATATATCTCTTCGTTATTTTTTTATCATATTAAGTAACAAACAGTATTTGCGACTTATGCGCGTAAAATAAAATGATCAACCACATAATAGACAAATCTGTCTTCAGAGTTGGAGTCATCTGTCGTAAAGTGTTCTAGAAATTGCAGACTCGATCATGAAATGGGAAAAGTCTATTTTTACCATATTACCTATGTCGTACTATGGCGTACTTTATTTTCCTTTCAAATGTGGAACATCATCATCATCGTCATCATCAGCCTATTTCCGTCCACTGCTGGACATAGGCCTTTCCAATGGCATGCCACTGAGTTCGATCTTCAACTCTTCGCATCCAACCACTGCCAGCCCCTATGGAACTAAATCACTAAATATGGAGCGGCAAAATGTATTCCAATATATTCAACATCGTTTTTTTTATATAAAGGTACTCAACGCGTCACACGACCGGATTGTTATGTAACAACTATTAACAACAACGACTTAACTTAATTAATTATTATTTAATGCCCTTAAAAATTAGTGTCGTTCTTTTGAGTCTATAATGTTTTCAAGTAACCGTTTTTATCGTTATTAATCTATTTTGCAGTATTTCTTATAATTACTAAAAGGTGAGCGGCATATATTTTATAATCTAAAAGTTTATTATATTGCCATTCTAATATACAAACGATGTACATATAGAAAAACGATGAAGTTCTGGTAACGATTATCATTTATGGAAGATATAGTTTTTTGTTCGTTATATCCAACTTTTTAAGGATTTCTCGCTATGTCCTTATATAAACCTACAAAAGATATCGTTTCGTCCTTGTTATCATTTACAATATAATATATAGTTTAGCTCAGTGACTATCACTCATGGAAGCTATCGTTTTATCATTCATTGTACACAACATTTGAAAATTTATCGTTATGTCCTTATTTCTGGTACTGTTTTGATCTTTTTATCGCTTATAAAGTATATCATTTTACTTATCGACTCTCAGTCATGGAAGTTGTCCTTTTACCACTCGTTTACCTAACTTTTCAGATTTATCGGTATGTCTTTATTATAACTTATAAAAGATATCACTTTGTCCTACATGAGCGGCATTATGTCATTATTTGTGAATAATAAATGACTTAGTTTTATAGTTCTTTTGACTGTTAAATAATATTGAATTGTTTACTTTCGTCTTAGCCACGAAAACTAACTTGAAAGACATATGTAATTTTATATCCTTGCTTTGCCGCGGAATCGACGAGTTATGCTACTAAAGTCGGTCACGAGAAATATTTGGAGCCCCTTAGCGGCTAAGAAACATATATTTAAACACGGTCTACTCGTACGTTCGTGACATACTTGTTCATTTGTTCGCCGTAACGGTAGAATATATCACGTGAAATATTAACTCAAAGACATTCATGAATAGCTTAAGATACTCAAGCCTGAATAATGTTCGATGCAGATAATTTTTCGTGCTAAGGCATATACTTCACCTACTGGTGATTACCAAAACCCTATAGGACTGCTGTCCTACGTACGGGTAGGCCAATATGCCTTATGCGCTGTTTGCTGCCTACCACACTGTATTCGAAACGGAAAAACAGTGTGGTTTGTATTTGACGCAGAACCCCGCACAATGGGCTCTGCCTTATGAATTAGGTAAGTATAGTTAAGTATGTATTTACTTAACTAACTTAACCTAACTTACCCTAGCTTAACCTACCCTAATTTAAGTACTATCATATAACCTAAGGTAAACGGAATAACAACCTTAAATCTACTTCTTCTATTGCACTAGTTTAGATTTTATATTTTGCTATTTTTTTCACTTTTTTGCGTTTGTTTTTTTATTTTTTTTTGTTTAATAACTTATCCCTCTTGTTTAATTTTGGATTTCATATGTAGCATAGCAGTTGAAGGTTTTAAGTCGTGTACGGGTACTAGGGGCCTTATGGCACGTCCATAGTGGGTCTTATACCTACTTATCGAGCAGTCACTTTTGCTTTGAAAACCACGTTCGTTATCCGTAAACGTTGTCAATACTTTACGTACTTAAAAGTAATAAGGCGCGTTTTTATTCACCATTTAATAAAATGTTTCCAAACTGCAGTGCTTATATAGATCGGCGAATGAAGAAAGATGAGCTCGTTTGTTCGTCTCTTGCAGAAACAGAATGTTTTAGCGAACAGAAAAGTCAGTGTAGTTGTAATGGAGTGTTCACACCCAAAAACACACTTATTTCTCCCGTTCCAGATCAAGCAGTTCTCATTGAGAAACTTATTCTGTTCTTTCGCAGGTGTTAACATACCCAAACAACATTTTGAATCTGGCTTAACAGAGAGAGTTCAACTATCGACAGGGTCTTACCAACAGGGCTTAAGTGCCCCCACTAGATTGTAGCGAACAGATTTTAGATTATCCTGGGCTTTGTCCATACCCTGCGGTCTTGTAGTACTCACAGTGCGCCCGAGTTCTGTTCACCTTTTGGCGCGCAGTACCGGTGCACTCGGGGTTGGCTTCAACTCAACATTAAGAATATGATTCATTGATACGTGGACGGCTTAGGTGCCAATCCAAATACCAGCCAAATTACGGTACAGAAAGTGGAATAACAGAAAAACAATTGGAATTATTCGCCCGTTTCGTTTCCATAACACATGTGCTGATTCCAGTCCCCACACATTAACAATTGATTGCGCTCATTTTATTAAATGGTTCATAAATATTTAGTTGTAACTTGAATAGTTTCAATAGACTCTCTAGTTAGTTAACAGTATAAACCCTTTATGGGTGTTAGGGCTCTTCTACGCAAACATCCAAAAACCCTAAAACAAGTAAGGACCTAAAACAACAAATACTTTATCTAAATTGACAAATTGGAAGAACAATAAAAGGGAGTGTATGAGCACCGAGACATGGGGTGTATTAGCGAATGGGCTTGCAGGACACCCGATGTTAAATCGTCACTGCAGCTCACGAACACAAGCATTGAAAGCTTCGTTGAGTCCGCCGGAACGCCTCTCGTTCTGTGTAATATAATATAAACATAAAGTTATAAAAAAGGTACTCCCACAAGCGTTTCCAGGTTGTTAATACTCGCAGTAATATTCCATATGTCGTGATCTTCGCTCATACACTCGCTTAATGTCTATGAAGACGTTGATTTTGGAGGACGAAAAAAACGACATCTATACACGTCAAACTGGAAAGACTGGCGGAGATTTGCAAAACTACCCTCCTAAACGTTAAACAACTGCAAGTAATTCAATGTGGATTGCGCGATTAATAGCAATATTAGTGTAATTTCGCAGATTTGTTCAAACACTGATTATTTTAAATTATTTTCGTAAACGTCTCCAAGATCGACTAGGACATGTTGTTGACCATAACTCGATAAGCATTAGGTGGCAGTAGCAAAGTGAATTGTAAAATAAATCAGTGCTAGATGATCTGCGAAATATCTTGCGAGATAGATGTTGTAAATAATAATCGCGGTTGACAATCTGAAGGCTCAAAGCACGAAGGAGAGCTAAAAGATCAGAAGGTTGTTAGAGCAACGGGAAATGGCAAAATTTTACAAAAACTGATCATACGCCACACATCTGGGCTAAGTCAATTAGGCCTTGCCCGAAATTTGCGAAGCGAATATCGAATTTTTATTAAATTTTGATTTCGGTCATCAGCTCTATGTCGATATGAAGTATTAGTTAGACTGAGGGTTTTTAGCTCGTAGCGCGCGCGTCAACTCCATAAGATAATAATGACTTCACACCATCACGACAGCATCATGACTTCAGTAACAGGGAAGAACGATGAAAGTATCCTTATCTAGACTTGTGGACAGTCCTTGTAGTTATATGTAGGATTGTCATAATAGTGCTCCGAGGTGTTAATAGGGTTTTCGTTTGTTTAAAATGGTGGTGATATAATTTATGACCATTTAAAATGATCTCGTTTCAAATTTCCACGAAATCTAATAGGTTACTTATCACTCTTCCCGATTTTTTCCACCCCTCAATTGCTCTGACATTGACTTTTAGATCAGAAAAACATCAATTTTGGAGGACAAAAGAATTATAATTGAAAAGACATGGATTCGAAAAACAACCCTCCTGGATGTTTAACTTGCTACCAGAAGGCAAGTCGCATCGGTCATCCCTAATGATGTCAATTTTAGGTTTAACTGTGATGGTTCCTAGCCTCGATGCAGACCGGCCTCCCTAAGCAGACGTACAGTTTACCACCCACCCACTCACAAAGATGATCGCCTTATCCTAATTAGGAGGTAGATGCACAGTTGTTATTATAATGGTGGAAAAAAATTTTGACAAACATAACTATTTTTGTATTTTTATTATTTAATTTTTTTTTGTTTTTTTTTTTATTCTTTTATATTTTTTTTACATTTTCGATTTTTAATTTTTTTGTTAATTTTTAAGTTTTGCGACCGTTTTTTTGTATTTTTCGAAACTCACATTTTATACTTTTTTTTTATTTTTCCTTTTGTTTTTTTCTACAAAAATATACATCTCTTCGAACTTAATAGAATACGTCAACATAGTTAATATACATTTACTTACACCTACAAAGAAGCCTCTAACACAAAGAAATCATGAGATAAGAATCGAACGAAACACTACTCCGACCTACATAACGAAACTGAATGTACACGAAATAATATATGCGAAAATAAGTCGACCTCTAGCAGCGTGTTGGGTTCTCCATCCATTTATCTTAATTCAACTAGCCCACTCTGAAAGGTAATCGCCGCTGGTATACAAAATACTCGTGATGTTTTATCATCGTAGCAGATCCTTTATGCCATATAAGTAGCTAAGAAGCATTCGATGAACTCAACCTCAAATAAGACTGCAATCCTATCCGTGGTCGGACACAAACGCCTTGCTACTGAGGACTACGTTGATACGCCTCATGTTCAGTGCGTCTGTCCGTCATACCCTTCTGCCTTGCGATAGAAAGAGATGCGGCAGTGGTATTGATGCAGATGGTCTAGATGGCGTTTGGACAAAATATACCACCATAAAGGACTGTTAGCGATGAAGTTTGATTAGTATCAAGTGCTACGTAGGCGATTCTAACGAGTATTGTTTGCGTCATCGTCGCTCTGTCAGATTGGATCCGCCAAACTATGATAGATGCTGTCCACTAACTCACTGACTTCTACAGATTTTCTCAATGTTTCCTAGAAATCTTATATCATAACATATCCGTATCTTTTATAACACTTTAATGCCTGTCTAAAACTAGCTGACTACGTAACATTACAAAAATATAACCTATCGGGTATTATTATATCGGGCAAAAGGTATTTCACATATTGGATTTACATTCAATTCAAGAAGGAAGACCTTGAACGGAAGAGGCCATTTGAACAGACGGGCCTGAGCTGTTCGATGGTTTCAGTGGCCTTTTACGGATGAGCCCTTTGCTTCGTTGTTGCTGTGAGATGGTACGCCAATGGATCAGACGGGCTATTGCAACACGAGCTATTAGACGGCCAGGAGAACAGATGGGCCATTACACCCTTGAACTGCTTGTCGTGAGTACGGTGTTCACTCAAGGACAAAGGGTGCAGACTGACTGCGCAAACAAACCCTCGGAGGTGTTTGAATACGGGCGATGGGGTCGTCACGTCCCTACGCCGGGAGTCTATACGAGTATATTGCTTTTCGTCGATTTTACACGATACGGAAAAACTTAACACCTATCTAATGAACAAGGATCATAACAATCTCTTGCTAAGGCAGCTTTCGTAACAGCGGGTTGGTGAATAACCTTCAATAACATGAAACGCAACAATACATCAAATAACAACTACACGAACTAGATACGCGGTTATTATTAGTGTTTTATATACCTATTAGTGTATCTCTTTGTCAGACAGTTTGCATTAATAGCTATATTTAAAGTTCAACATGTACACAACTAGTGGAATGATGCAGAAAAGAAGGTGATGTTAAGTGATTGGAAGACTAAATTCGAATCTGTTTCACCAACCCAAACAACAATGAACACTTACATAATAAAAACGTATCTTAATCTAATTAGTCGAATCCATTAAGATACATTAAAATGTTTGCACGTTGAGAGGAAAAGCGGTAAACAAATAAGGTATCCTTTTTTACGCAATTTAAATAAGACATACGGTAAGGATCGTAGAAGAGGTGTATGAGGTATTGGCAAACAATTTAGCAACAAGTCCACCGACATGCGTAATAAGCTATTGAAAATTTGATGATCTTTGAACGGTGAAAGTGCACGCGATGATATATCTACTAAAGGGCAAGACTACACAAATCACGTACCCTGCTATACTGATATTTAGGATGGAATAGATCGATTCTATTTAAGAGTTGACTATCACGAACGGTAACGTAATGCAAGCATTGACTTGTAATGGTGTTATAAGGCAAAGCAGCTCGTTGTTCATGCCTAGTCGGGCCCAAGTACACAATTATGCCGACTAGATACAAAATTAAAACTCTGTCTGCTGTTATTTCCTTCATAATTTACTAATCTAGTGTTACGAAAGATTTCGTTGCCAATGACCTTAGGACTAACCGTTAAGATATCAAGAAGGGAACGGGAGAACGAATGAGAAGACCAAAATCAAAATCTTCACTAACCTAAAAAGTTGTTAAATTAAAATTATCAACTAGTGGAAGGGATTGTATCTCTTATATGGCTGGACAGGGACTGTAAAAAAAGGATTCGATGAACTCACAAACACCGGCAATGCGGTATTGCGGCCCAGTAAACGTCGGTACTGATACGGTCAAGACCGCAATGTTAAAGTAATGTATTGTAGATAGTAAGACATTAGAAATGATGTTATTATTGCCAGTGAATGTTGAGCTATTGTATGTTGATGGATGTTAAATGGCAAACGATTATGTCACGACATATTATGCGACATTGTCCAGATATTATATGACAGTATATATAAACACAAGGCTTATATATCCTGGTCACAGACATTTTGCCACTTTGAGGCTTAAGATGGAATACCTCGTGTGCACAAACGAAATGGCTATCACACCCTTCAGACCGAAACATAGATTGACAAATATCGGTGGTTGATGGAGGTGTGACGGTGGTACTTCCCCAGGCGAATCCGTGCACAAGATTCTACCACCTGGACTAAAAGTTAACATGTAAAAAGATTGATAGAACCGTAAAAAAAACCCGAATATAATAAGTGCAAGCAAATTCCGAGTATCAGCATATTTTCACCATTAAAATCTAGATAAGCAAGGAGAATATTAGTCGTTGTCAAGTTGACTATTAAGGGCTACCTTATAATTAGGTTTGGGAATTTATATCTTAAGCTATAAAAACGTTTATCACTTATTATCTATGTTTAATCTATAAAGTTATTAAGTATTCAGAATCGTTGCCTATACTATAAAGTACGTTGACCAAAAGTAGTTTATTCATTGGAAGCTTACGTTTACAGTTACCATTGTATTAGGAATGCGTCCCATCTTCAAGACAGATGCTACGACGAACCATACTTGTTCAATGTCATTATAAGTTGACAAAACACTTGCGACCTGCTGTCGGATGTATAATTACAACTTCCCTTGTGTGTTATATTTTTGAGCGTGTAAGATTAATGATACTTTATAACAAAAACAGCTTAAACTTTGTGACGATGAATTAAGTAAAAAAACTTCAAATCTTTATGAAGATGCATTAAAACGGAAACATAATCTAATATTTCTGAAAATAGTTTAAAGCGAAAACGAAGTCTGCGCCACTACCGAAGTAGATGTGTTGAAATTAAGAATATTAGTGCCAAAAGATTTACTAGTGCAATAAACGAGATGAAAACTAAACGTTGAAATATCTATATGCCGAACTGTACTGAAAATATTGAATCTCGAATATTTCTTTCATTCGTTACAGGCGCCTTAGTGTTACAACAATTAAAATTAGTCGGAAGACTGTAGATTATTTATCCTTTAAATTGCTTCGGGCCTCGCATTCACAGCGCCCATTAAGTGCACAGCGTGAATCTTATTGATCTAAACTTATTTTACATTGAACTAATACTAAACAATTAGATTATTACATCGAATATTTTCGTTGGATTCGTCATCAACTATAACTATAAAGCACTCAGATGTCGTTCGCTGTTATAATATATATACCTACTGCTTAATAAGTAGTAACGCCTAATCTAACCGAGCGTAAAATAAACTACGAGTAACAATGCCTCCCTAACAAATGTGCCTATCGTATTAACTACAAAACATATTTTATAAGCACTATTTCTACTTGACCTCTAAAGGCAGAACCGCTATTAGTATCAGTGACTCGGAAAATTAAGCTCTAAAGGAGCTCGAAATAATTTTACTACTACGAAACAAGTTATTTGCTTAAAGCATGGTTGAAGCGTACTTTAAAACACCATAACGTCCGACTGTCAGGAATTGCAGTGTATTCAGACTGAGTTGAACAGATCTTCTACCTTACCCACCCACCCAGCGGTCCTCTCGGTCAAGATGTTCGAGTCGAGGAAGTACCATTTTGTGTACGCCCCTCAATACAGATGAAGGTGTAGCATCCTTTTCTGTACACAAGATTTAAGATGGTCCAAATACACTTTAAAACTCGAATAACCGGACAAACACACCAGGTTTAGCCACCGATAAAAGATATAAAGTGATGGTGTTGACTGTTTAGTATTTCCTGACTTGAATTGTTCTAAATTGTACTAAGCGTCACGTGAAATACTAAACTCTTTTATGAAAACGTTCACAGGATGTGTTCGGGTATTCTAAGTATCAATCAAGCGACTATTATTAAATTAAGATATGGAAGAATCGTTTCAAATTCCGGAAGACGCTAGATTTGCTGTTTTCTTTTCATAACTGATATATATATTTAATAAACCAAAAGGTAGATCTAAGATTCCTAATTAATGAAAAATAATAAAACAACGCATGGATTATAATTATTATTATTCTTATCAATAAAACAACACATGGACTTTGCGTCTACGAAGCTTCTACCAAGTGCACGAGGTGAGTAAAGAATTAAAGACACCATTTAACATAATTATCGATCGAAATTATTAAAAACGAAAACCAAAACCGGTTCCACCATTCATGTTCGTCGATTTAATACATCTATACCTATTTCGATGGTAGTCGATAAATAATGAAAATTAATCTATAAAAATGCCACATCTTACTAATAGCTTAAGATATTAATTTAACTATGCGCTATGAATGTCAATTATCTTATTATAACACACTTATTCTAAACATTGAACCTAAACAAATAGAACCCTTAAAAAGTGCCTATGTGCTGTCGTCACCATTTGATCGCGAGCGATCTAAACTTGCGCGAACCTGCTGGATCGTTCTACTGGATGCGACACATCTATGTAATCCCCATCATATCGGTGTTACGGAACTAAGCATTTTCACTCTGTAACATCCAAAAACTATGAGCTGATTGAATCAATGCTGGTAATCAATTCGGTATCAATGTTTGGTGAATACATCGATCCTGGTTTTTCCGTTCGTATACCCTGACTTATACCAGTTAATGTATGGAGCATCTATTATTCTGTTGTAATTTTTAGTCATTATTTTTAGATCTTACAGGTAATGTTGGTGACAATGCATTAAAAGTCCAAAACTGTTCCTCACTTTACACCCAAACCGTATGGAAAGCAAATAAAATAGTGACAAGTATAATAATATTTAATACTAACGAGCGATTGTCAGAGTCGTTGTCGTTGATTAGTCGTAATTATTAACTTAACATCTTAACTAGATTGCTTTTTACGGGTATGTTTAAGCGCTATCTCAGGTCTTTCCAGCACTCAATTCCATAAACGATCTGAATACTTTTTAGTACAGTCAATAGGTTGTTGTAAGATGTCCAGCGGAGTCATAATATTAGTATTAATAGCTTTATATCTATCTTTTTCCAACAAGTTTTAATTTCTGACGTTACAAGAGTTGGGCAGATTATGCCTATAAGTTTTTGTGAGACTGTATCACTTAAGTATTAGCCCGTTTAAAAAAACAACGACAACAGCACGTAAAACTAAAACAATTAATTCACTTAAGCTAGAACACTTATAAATATTATTTTTGATTTTTTAGATTTTTTTATTTTTTTGTATTTTTGTCTTTTGTATTTTTTTTTATGTATTTCTCTTTTCCGTTTTTTTATGTTTTTGGCTTTCATAATTATTTTCTAATTTTTATTTTGTATTTTTTATTTGCTTTTTGCTGTTTTTAATTTTTTTCTTTATTTTTTAACTTTTTATAACTACACACCACCAAACGTATGTAACAACTAAATAAACAGTTATCTTGTGCTTACTCCCACTTATCATATATTACGAATACCTGCTAAGTGTTAAACATCAAGGAAAGACTTATACTAAGATACGAACGATGCAAATACAAGAATTTCATACGAAATATATGTTGATTAGTACGTCTACGTAGTGTCTCAGTGAATAACACCTGTATTTAACCATCCGATTTCGTCTCAACTTGACTTGCTATATTAATTTTAGATAAATTTTCTTAACATTCACCGAATGCAGTCCCAAATTTACTTAATAATATATTTTCCAAGAACACTTCCCTAAACGTAAACAAAGTGTCTGACATTTTCATACCTTTCAAATCTTTTAAAAGCGTCACAAGGTATATAAGGAAATATAAATATGGGTTAATAAGCCTAAAAATATTATATAGTCAGATTAATATTAATATGACACTACAATAATAAAATTTTGCGTGGTGGCTTTGTCCCGTTAAAACTTTGTTCAAATAAAAACGAGTGGCTTTTACCAATTACAATCATTACTCTTTTCTATGTAACCATGAGGAATAGAAAGTCCGATCTCATGAAATGAAACTTTATTCGTTGCTTATAGTATAATAGTTCCAACTCTACAATAAAAGGTGTTAACTGTTCCTATAGAATTCTTCACTTTTCAGTCTAGAACCTAACCGCTTCCGATTTGACATTTTCGATTTGACATGTGCATTAGTCGCCTGTTATAGCAAATTATACGTTAATACGGCAGGTTCACCAGGCAGCATATCGCCGCTAAGAGACTTATCCTGCATACGGACAGCTTATTCATTAATTATAAATACATCAGCAAAACAATTCTAAATCCGAAAGTTGTAAATTGTGTGAATACATATTATACATCGTGTTCTTGGAAACAAAGTATAGGTATATACAAACGTAACTAAACACCCTCTAACTCCTCCTAAATCTAATGCCGTAGCCGTAATCCTCTATCGGTATAAACCCACGCGGTAATTTATGCCTTATTTAATCGACTTGAAAGTGACGCGCGTTTCAATTTATATTTACAAGTTCCCTTAGCTTATCCTAACACGTAGTGAGTTGTCAGAGTAGCAAAACATATTCCACCAAATAAATTTAGCCCTGTATAAATCATGTCTCATCCGTGTGTATTGAATGGCGAAACAGTGGTGTTTAAGGTCGGCGTGTTGTTTCAAATGTATCGTTATAGGGTCTGATTTGACATACTATGTTAAATGTCTGAAAGTTAATATGTTACAGCGAAGATATTTAGCGCTGATATCTATGTGTCTTAATTTATTACCGCCTTATTAAGTTCAAGTCCACTCATGTTTTTTAGTTCTTTTTACTAAAATGTTGTAATCTCCAGTGATACAATTATTCTATAATTTTTTTGGTGAAATAGGCCCTCTAACTCTCTACGTATGATTTAGCACGCGATGAATATGAAACGGACATCCAACATAATAATTAAAGGAGAAATATATTTAAAAGTAGATAGATGGATCGATTATCGGTCGATTATCGATCGATTATCGATGGAAACTAATTGTAATTATTGCGCAAGAACGCAAGAAGATAAGAAATGATTTAGATGAAAATTCGAATAAAGTTAAATAGACCATAATTAATCAAGCTGAATTTACGAACCTTAGTGAATAAATAAAGTTACACCTATTTACTACCTATTTATTACCTTTTAAATATACTAAATAATGCACTTATTGATTAATAAACAATATTTCAAAGATTGTAAAATAATCACATTGAAGTATGTGAAGAGTAAAAAAGGCTGACCGACTTAAATATAACTATCGAACCTACGAGTACATAATTATATAGTGTGCTTAACCTATTTGCTTACTTAATACATTCTTTCCGACGATTTAAAATTTCTACAACATTTTACCTTCGTTAAATTTCGTATTACATGCAAAGATTATATAGCGTATAAGGTAGTAAACGAACACAGACGTCTTCAATGTATGTATTACCGAGGAATTTGATCGAAGAACAATGTTAAAGTAAAAAAGGTGGTGGGAGATGAATTTGGAAAAGAAACCTACACCGGAACGAATAGAGAACTTAAATAAAACAAAACCGCTTATGCTGCACTTTGTTCTCTTTGTCGCTTGCATGTGACAATGGAACAAGGCCCAGCATACGGTCGGTGGCCCCGCCCCGCCACCGACGGTGATTTCCAACCATTGTGAAGAGATAGTCGACCACACAATACGTTAGATGGTACATGGTCGCTGACTGCGACAAATGTGTAGCAAACACTGCGGACTATGACACCGAGTATTAGTTTACCACTGGTCTACCACCCCCCAGGCACTAGATCTTACGCCTTGATTACACGAATGCGAAACCTCCCCGCTTACATTATCATTAATAGTATTTGCTTGATATATTTTCCAATCTGCAAAAGATTTGATCATCCTCCCTATATCTCAGAATGTACGATTACTATCACTTGCTTGGTTCCTTCATGTTCAACGGCACATTGTATTCAACTGCATACATTTACCAGATATCCGTTTAATACAAGGAAGTGACTACGTTTCTCTAGTAACAACTTTGCTTATAAATGATTTTATGAAAGCAAACTTCAATATTTTTACAGGAATGATGAGAATATTTATAGAAATTTGAATATAATGGTCCAAACAACGAAAGTATTACGAAAATTGAGATTTCAAGTACCATGGGCGTATATCAATATTGAGGTTATAATTGGATAATGTCCATTATAGTGATACCTCATTTGATATTTACATTATGTTATTCTTTATAAAGAATGAAAAGTACTTTTCCAATAAAATGTCAGGAAGTATCCAATAAAATAATGCAAAGACAGCTTGGGGGTGAGTCCGTATCCGTAGTTACACAAAGGAAATATCTACTCTTAGTATTCAGAATTAGTTTAAATGTGAACGAAAATGTCATAATACCAACTAAAGTCCTAGCCGCAAAAAAAAACTAACACTAAAATTGTAAGTTATTAATTGGAAAAAATAATTTACATAAATATACACCTAAAATAATATACGACTATAGTTAATAATAAAGGATGTAAAGAATGAATGTTAAATAATGTAATAATCGAGAAATTCGAAGAACTTCCTTAATAAATAAATATTAGTTCACAAAAAAGGAACGGAAAAAAATTTATAGAAGTGAATCAATTGTGATAAAGTAGAAATACCTAACAAAAACTTACATAACAAAGACTGTGTAGTAGAAGCAGGATGCAAAATAAATTACCTTGAAAATATTTTTACGTATTAAACTTTGAAATAAAAAAGCACCTAAATGAATTAATATCAGATATACTCGAAGAATATGAAAGTATTTATATAGTTTAACAAAAGCCGATTATTAAGCCATAGATAGCACATCTAGTAGTCCAATATATATGCTAACTACTGAATAAGTTTCTACCCCCTGACATAGTGCGTCTTGATCATATATGTCCTTCGCTTAATACTAACCTTACCACTGAGTTAAAATACGGTTAAATACGCCTTACTAAATAACTAATCCTAACATCTAACTACTAAGAACTTGACTAATCTAATTAATAGAGAAATATATTATAATCATACTTGTTAATCTACCTCGCAGATCCGTTTTCAGTGGGCAAATACTTAACTTTTATAGCATGCGAATAACGAAAACAAAAAACGCTCATGCTGCACTCTGTTCATTTTGTTGCTTGCACGTGACAAAATGAACAGAGTGCAGCATCAGGTCGGTGGCCCCGCCCCGCCACCGACGGTGGGTTCCAGCCTTCAAAGAGCAACAAAACAGGCAGCTAGTTAGATGGTAAACGCTACCTGCGATTCAAGCAATCTGGCAAACACCTCGGTATCATTCAATGAGATTTCAATTCGCCGTTACTTAGCTGCTCCGAGGTATAAGTTGACCAACCTCTAGTGTACGTGAACCCTCCCCGACTACAGCAATAAAAATCTAACAATTGAAAATAACCTTAATAATCCATAAATTATATTATTTTTCAAAGATGCAACTTATTTGCAATAAATCAGAACTTTTCAATATATTTATTGTTTAGAATCTTTAAAGGAACAAGAAGTCAGTTTCACATGTAGGGTTTAGACAAATTCTATAATAGAGTTATTACGGCGAAAGAGCATAAATAAAATTATTGTAGGCAAAACAAAATTATTTTATAGATATAAAATTGTTATTTATCGAATATGTTTCGAAATTTTTCAATATTGCTTAGCAAATCAATAAAGCTTATATAAACCAACTACAAGGTGAATAAAGCTATAAAATTTTTAACCTAAATTTCTAAAATATTAACCATGACAAAAGATTCACCTAAATCATTTCGTTATATTTATTTCTAAAGAAGCCAAGAAAAAAACGCACACTGTAATTTTAAGCGATTTAAGGTATAAGTGCATCAAGGACTTTTAAATACGCATCGTACATAGATTGTTGAATATATAATGTACATTTACTTAATTAGTAGCGAAATTTCACATAAACATGAGGTTATTTGGAACGCATTTTCATCATTACCTCCCTGATTACTTTAATAAAAGGTAAATTACTAACAATTTACCAATTGAAAGGGAATCATTAAATTGATTTATAAATGATATACACGTACCTTATTTTTTTCTTACTTTGCCCCTAACTGAAAAATTGGTTATCCAACCCGTAGATTTAACTCGCTTGTCTAACTTATAATGTGCACTACCGTTTATACTAAACCAGTTTTTTCTAATAACATGTTCTAATTGCACAAGCAGTACTTTTTACAATGTTGGAGAATATTCACAGTGGGTGGATAAGGATTCTTTAATTTAATTCACTGTTCCAAAGGTAATTTAATTCCGTGTTTTTAGTCATCTAATTCAAAACTACAAATCACATACATTGTAAGTAGGCAAAGACTGAATAATAAAATATAATAATGAAAATAAAAAACACCTTATGCTGTACTTTGTTCACTTTGTCGCTTGGACGTGCCAAAGTAACAAGACGCAGCATAAGGTCGGTGGCCCCGCCCCGCCACCGACGGTGGGCTCCAGCCAATTAGGGATAGCTAAGCATGCATGTAGTTAAGTTATAAATAATGCTTACGACTTGACTAATCTGAGAAACACCTCTACAATACTTAATCATGTCTCAGTTCGCCGTCATTCAGCTACCCCGAGGTAAAAGATGACTGACCTTTAGAGAACGCGAACCCTCCCCGACACGAGTAACAAAAACAAACTTGTATCAAAAACTCCGAAACGTTATAAAATTGTACAGTGTGTTAAGTTGAAACAGTTTATAAATAAAAATTCGGTTTTACATTTGGGATTTACTCAGATTCTATAGCATAGGTGTTGCGGTCCACAAGCAAAAATGGAGAAGATAAAAGACAATTTGTGTTCGAATTCAACAGTAGGAATTTGTCATTGAGTAGAATGATTTTTAAGTTATAGTACCGATTAAGTATTGTTAATCAATTCTGTAAAATTACGAATATTACCATAGAATATGTTCTAAATATTGAAAGACGGAGTATCATATTTATTGAAAAACACTGGGACCATTGCGGTTCAATGTGTAATAAAAAACTACATTACTAACTAATTTACACCTTTGTTTGACAATATAAAGCAATGGTAGATAGGGTTAATATATCTGCGTCTGCAATTAGAACATACTAAAAAAACTAGTCCGTGAACTCCAAATACTTCGATTTGACAGTGTTGGATAGTGTCACACTCGCAAATTGTCTTTGAAATGTTTCAATACCTTCCTAAGGTTAAAATTCATTGCTATCATGTAGCCTCATATAAATTTATCAGGTCAACAGTATCTCACTTCTATATTGTCTTTTAAATATTCAAGTAAATTTTATCAGCCTGAATAGTATCATAATCCGAAATTATCCTTGAGATATTCAAATAACTTCCTACATTTCAAATCTTTTGCTATAACGCAGTCTCCTCAAATTTTATCAGGCCATTAGTATTTCATCCCCGAATTGTTTTTAAATATTCAAATGACTTCCTACGTTTCAAATCGTTCGCTATAACGCAGCCTCGTCAAATATTATCAGGCCATTAGTATCTTATCCCAGAATTGTCTTTTCAATGTTCAAATGACTTCGTACGTTTCAAATCGTTTGCTATAACACAGCCTCGTCAAATATTTTTAGGCCTTTAGTATCTCATCCCCAAATTGTCTTTTAAATGTTCAAATGGCGTCCTACGTTTCAAATCATTTGCTGTAACGCAGTCTCTCAAATTTTATCAGGCCATAAGTATTTCATCGTCAAATTGTCTTTTAAATGGTCAAATAACTTCCTACGTTTCTAACGTTTGCTATCACGGAGCTTCATCAGGCTTCGTTTCGTTTCGTCAGGAGCTTCCTTTATCAGGCCAATAGTATCGCACTCCCAAATCATCGCCAAATTGTCTTTTAAATGTTTACATAACTTCCTACGTTTTAAATCGTTTGCTATGACGTATCTTTGAAAAATTTTACCAGGCTAATAGAATCTCATTCCCAAATTGTCTTTGAAATATTTAAGTAACTTCGTCAAATTGAAAAACAATTCCGTGGTAACAATAAGGATAGGTAAAATTTATTTTTAAATAATATTGTATTAGTGTCAGTCCTAACAAAGGACTCTACTTGATAAATAGTATTAAATCACGATTTTATATGTAAAACTCTGTTACTTATTTTCCTTTTGATTTCTGTACTGAATAGATTTATTTTCAGATTATATGTTACCACATTATATTTTAAAGTTACACATCTGATTTCAATAAGGGTTTGTTTTATACTGATTCATTTCCTATATGGGTATGTACATAATTCTTCTTTTATTCCTACTTATCAAAGTATTTTTTACAGAAATATTAAATAATTTTGAAAAGTAAATTTCCTTTTCTTACTTCCACTTGAACTGCTTCACCTAAGCCTTCATAACTTTAACACTATATGTTTGTTGTAATGAAATTCATATTTGCTTAACCTTTCTCTTGTTGTTACATGTATTGTTTTCCCCTTATCCATACACTACCTACTTTCAGATGTCTCATCTGTCTTTTTTAAGGCAATATCAGACCGACATTTTTCTATATATACAGTTTTCCTTACTTATTACTAATTCATTTTTAAATTTTTGTCAGATTTTTATCCGAGTCCCAGAGAATAGTAGATTTCCATTCGACCGCGAAATTCACATATTACGATATAAATGCATCAGTCCCACCTAATCGAATACCAACTTTATAAATATCAAGCATTTCATTTAACACAACAAAAATAGTTTGTTTATGGAGAAAATTTAGATCGCACTGATCAACAATCTATGAAACGCCACTTCCGAGTAGTCATCTAAAATCTTTCAAAGATTATTTCGATAGTAAGCGAGACCTTCCATGAAGTTTAATTATATGAATCTGACATGATTTATTAAAACACTGTAAAATTTAACATACAAATTTAAAAACTCTAAATCATTTTCTTTGGAACTTTGTCAAGTCGTGACCGAGTAGAATATCTCTCCCGTTTTTGTTTCATTTCCAGAGTCAATTCCTTAATTTTCTATGGTTAGGTTTAATTGTGTTTACGTCATACGGGTTTTAATTTTTCATAGCTTAAAAGCGAAATTTATTCCAATAGAATATCTTGTTGACATTTTGCAGTTGTCTGAAAGTTAGTATTCGTTGATTTTTTCATAAGGTTAAATTTAATCCCTGACCAATATATTTTAGCAACATTGGGTTTAGTCATAGCTGTTCATAAAACTATTTTGCCAAATATTTGTTCGTATCAACCAGAGAAATAATATACATATAAATAAGGTCTCTAGTAATGCCAGAGGAGTATGACGTAAATAAATAAGCAAATAACCAGAGAAATATTACTACACACACGATATTTCCTATATCCCGTCTAAATGACAAGAATAAGTTCACTTGTTAAAGTGTTTAACATGTGTGGATGATAACTTTTTACGCTTTTATTTAACAAGTATTTATTATTATATCTTAATAGTTATCAGTATTTCCTAACATCAAAAGCGACTAAAATTTTTTTTTAATCATAAATTTCACTGCTCGTGTGTATAGACTCACGTAAATCAGACAGAGTATAATGTTAGTTTTTTCAAAAAGATTTTTTATGCGGTGGACATCCGGTAAATAGATGGAATAGACTTATATAATTATGTACTACGTGATATCTTTTGAAAATCACAAGTCTATCCATGAAATCACGGAAATGAACCCCTATTGACGATATTCGCATCGACCTATTGAAAACCGTCATTACAAATTTTTGTTTTGGTTTTTTCGTCTATTAGACACAGTATTGTGCTACTATTCCATGAAAAAAGGTTGTCAAACACTAAACCAATAAATCGCTCATCTTAATAACAAAACAAAAGAAAACAACGCCATATGGAATTCTGGGCCGTAATAAATCAAGAATAATAGCCGAGAAAGAGTAGTCATCATCATCATCATCAGCTTATCTTAGTCTACTGCTGGACATAGGCCTCCCGCAAAAGAGTGTTGAGTAAACAGAAAGAAAAAAAAAAGAAAATGAAAGAAAAAGGAGAAAGAGTAGTCAATGAAAGGAATCGTTAAAATTATGTAAGTATATATTTATGTGTATTGCGTGCGTGCGCGCTCGGGTTTGTGAGTGTGTGTGCGTGTGTGTTTTTGTGTGTTTGTGTGTTCCTAGGGGGCAGAAACTTGATATGCCAAACAAAGGACAGGGCACAATGGCGATCATTACGATAGGCAAATGTTCCGCAGTGTTATTGATATAGGCCGATAATGATAATAATGATGATGATATATACATATATTATGCCAGTTCTAAAGTCTTCAAAACAGGAAAATACAAATATCGACAACAATAACAGGAAGATAAAATATTTAACAAGCTGGTTTTTACTCTTTAGTACAATAATAAGTGAGCGCCGCCTGCATTACACGAGCAGTGAATACAAATTGAAATAAAAAAAAAATATCTATGTTTCGAGTAAAGACTCTTGCGATCTACTTATTTTTCGGGTACCTCGTTTTGTGATATATTCTTATAACTCAGCCGAGTACTATTCCTTATGATAAACTAATCATACTATTCCTTTATAACTTTTATTTCTTTATATATACTCTTATAACTCGTCCGAGTACTATTCCTTATAATAAAGTAATCTTGCCATTTATTTATAACTTTTATTTTATTGTGTTGCATTTACTGATACGAAAATGTTTATAGAAGTGAAATATTTTTTTAAATATTTATAATGTAGTTAAGTAACGTGTAATAACAGCATATACGAGTATCTGTATATAAATATATACCAGCGAGTTATTTTACAAAATCTTAGAAGAATACTTCATTAATCAATGAATTTAATGTTTATATTCGCAACATATTTTATTTCCCGGTTTTGACGTTCCTTTGGTCATACCAAATGGTTAGTTAAAAATGAGAGTTTAATTATATACAGCAGTAGTCGGTTAAGTTCCGACACTACAGATGTAGCCTTAGAATAACCTTGCTTACTGCAAAATGCCCTCATTGAGTAGTAAACTGGTTGGACTTGCCTTGTATTAATAATAAACAAAGTTCTTATTAATTGCACCATTTTATATGGAAAAATGGTTATGAAGTTAAAAATAAGAATCGAATTTTATACAGCAGTAGTCGCCTAAGTTCCTACACTTCAGATGTAGCCATAATAATAACCTTGCTTAGTGCAAAAGCCCTCATGAAGTAGTAGAATACTTGACCTTGCCTTGTCTTGATATTAATTAACATAGTCGTTGTTTGTATCGTTTCTTTGTGTTAGGTGATCAAATTGAGTGTTTCGATTTTTTTCGATTTTTTTATATTTTTTTATTTTTTACACAACATCGAGTGGAGTTTACTAAATCTCCTTAATCTATAAGGTTATAATGACTTATAAGATTACAAAGTTAAGAATGAGTACAGAATTTTAGACAGCAGTAGTCGCCCAAGTTCCTACATTTCATACGTAGCCATAATAATAACCTTGCTTAGTGCAAAAGCCCTCATGAAGTAGTAGAATACTTGAGCTTGCCTTGTTTTGATAATACTTTACGATGTCGTTTTTTGGTATCGTTTCTTTGAACAATGTGAACAAATTAAGTATATCGATTATTTAAAATTTTTTATTATACATTAGACCACACTGAATCTTTTTTTGGTCATTGTCAATTTTATATCTCGAACCATTAAATCAATCTGCCAAGTATACACAGACATTGCTATGTGTATTCGAATGTGTCGCCGCGTTTGTTAGAGGCCTGGCTCATTTAAACGACCTGTAGTACTCCGCTGCTACACATAGAAGGACTCCTACCGACAGTCGATTATAACAGCCTGTAATGTAGATAACATTACCCAGTTTCATTTCAGATTCCAATATAGGAAACTGTACCATATTTAGTTACTTGAAATGTAGCGACAATTATTTTTATTTATTTTTATTTTTATTTAATCTTTTGTAACACCTTATGGTAAGGGATACAAAGTTATACCGTAACATCATTGATACGATACTATTGACGAAAGTTAGTCATTTTTGACACTTAAAAATATGCGAACCAAATGTAACGTGATTTGCATGAACCACTCATGCAAATCAGACTCGCTACTCCACTCTGGCCGGCCAGCTAAGGCAAGCAACAGAGGTGGGGATCCGTTCTTCTGTATCAAGTTCAATTGTTTATCAGTTGTAACCTAGAGACTAAGAACAGATCGCTAAGGAGTATTGAATCAAAATATCATAAGCCAATATAAAATAAGTATCTCGTAATAGAGATTTGAATTCAAAAACAAATTCTAAAGTCAACAAAAGAAAGGGAAAGATTAAAATTTCAATTGTTGAAATTCTCAATTCGTCGTGAATCTTATATTCCTCGATATCTATTGATCTGTCTGCATTTGGTAAAGTTTAATAGAATTTCTTCGCATTCTACGATATGCTGTAACTGGCCGAATCAGTTAATTAGGGTACGTCGCGATAGGACGAATCACTGGCTCTCAGATGTTGATTCACAGCAGTCGACTAAAAAAGGCCCGGTGTAATGGCCAATATTTCCCGAAGTCACACGATCGGACATTTCGAAAAAATCGAGTGGATTGACGATTCTCGAACGAATTAATCAATGTGTCAAATATACACAGATGTTATGTAGTCTAATGAATTGGAACGTGCCGCCGCGTTTTTTATAGGACTGGCTCTTTTAAAATACCTGTAATGCTCCGCAACGACACACAGAAAGACAGTTGATTGAACAGCCCATTTTTAAGGCTAAAATCCCCTTAAGCAAAATATATGAAATATACTCAAAATAAAATACTGAGTGACACTTTTTTCATTTAAATGATATTGTAAAAAATCAATTTAAAACGCAAACATATTGAAAAATAAAAAACCTTCCTTCTAGTTTTGGTATTCTCAAACCAAATACCATAAACTAGAAGAAAGGAAAGGAACGAGGCCCCTAACCCGCCAGCGTTCAGTGATCTCCAACCAAACTTATGAGATCTCCCAAATATATTATTATCCCTAGTACATATGGATGGTGTTAATAATTTTTTTGACATATTTTTAAGGAGTAATTAATTTCAATTTCATATAGGATACTTGTACAGAAATGACAACGAAAGTTAAGTCCACGATTCTTATGCCAATGGCTAAGGAGTAGGACCCTACCTATCATTGTATGTGTTTCTGGACTCATACAACCCGGGACTGCTTAAAGCAACGTACAATAGGCTTTTCCCAAGAATGCGTATTTCAGTTTTGAATATTAATGTGCTTTCCGTTGGTACAGTTAAATTACATGACTAAAGACATTTTTCTCGTTATTCAATAGTTTTAGGTTTAACAGCGTTGCAAATGAAAAATATAGAAAATTATGTTACGAGATTTGTTGATTTTGAATAAATTTTAAGTCGGTAAAGACGGTTACTCCATCTCAATAGCATATGAAATTTTGTAAAAAAACTGGATATATTATCAACAAACTGTCAAATTCCAGAATAACCGACTCCGTCTAAATATCTACGTTTCACTTATAGTAAATATGTAAATCTGTTTTAAGTAATGGTTGCTTAGCTCAACGAGCAATTGTGTTAAATATGTATGTTTTACCCTATATTTAAAATGATCACGAATATAGTAGGTGAAAAAGATGGCGAGATTCTTAATTATAATGTCTTACACAACAACAAATGGAAGTTACTAAGTACGTCTAATTCACATTTTTTTACAACCGAAATAGCAATGTCAGTAAAACAGTTAGGGGCCGTTCGCTAATTACGTAAGGGTCACGAGGCGTTATGAAACCTCTACATTCCCTTACTTTAGGAGGGGGAGGGGGTTAAACCCATTCTTAAGCAATATTTTCCAAGTCGGTATTTTATATTAGAAATCGCGAGGTCAAGTGGTTCGGCGGGGATCATATATGGTTAAGTTTATTTAAAAACTGTCATTTAACCATTAATAAATGGTATTCCAAAGTCTAGATATTTATCTAATAATATAATGG
>DWDT01000040.1:0-33162 GCA_018245595.1 Microceris scylla
TGTGCCCGGTGTATGGCAATAGGCTCACCACCTATTCCATGGGACTTAACGTAACTGGTGAAACGTGGGAGTGTTCTACATTCCTCTGCCTACCTCTTCGGGGATTACAGGCGTGAAGTTACGTTTTTAATATTATTAAAATTAAGATTATTTATCAATGAGTACACTAACCATGACACTATTCAGCATAAATATTAATTTAAAGTATAGAAAAACATACAAGGCCCGGTTATAACAACCACAAATCTTAATCAACATTCTCTGGACTTCCGCAAAGCGATGTCGGGTACATTATAAAAGCTAATTTATTGACCGGGAAAGAACACGGGACTCCACGGAGCGGCCATCGCGGCGTTCATCTATCAACGGCGTGACGTGCATTAATTACACTAGCAGTTAATCAACTAGGACCAATAGCTGTGTGGCCGCACCTAACAAGAAAGTACTGAGCCCGTACATATCATTGAACAACAAAGCATATGAAATAACACTGGACGTATACCAGCAGTGCACGGAATATATTACTGTATGTATGTAAAATAAAACCGCGCCTGTAATCCTCGAAAGCGTAGGCAGAGGAGTGTAGTACACTCCCACGTTTTACCATTACGTTTAAGTCCCATGGAATATGGTGATGAGCCTCTTGCCATACACCTGGCACAGATCCAGACGACGAGCCACAACTAGAATTTCCGAATTAGAAAAATCCAATAGTACCCGACCCGGGATTTGAACCCAGGACCTCCCGATCTGCAGTCGCGCTTGCAACTACTCGACCAACGAGACAGTCACTATATTTATGTACTTTATATGTATCTACTTTGGTGCATAAAAAGAAAATCGTAACATTCAATAAGAGTTAAATAGTATGCAATACTCAGTATACTAAACTAATAAATGCTGTACAAAATAATGGACAGGTTACAATGGAGAATGAACAGTTGAAGAAGCTTAGGTAATAAGCATGAACACAGAAAATAATAAGAATAATAACCCCCAAATACACCATTAACATATGTATACTAAAACCTTAATTCCCAAAATAATGATCCACCAGAGCTACCTCAAATTATTTAGCTACCTGAAATTGGTACAAAAGTATGAGCCGTACTTACTGAGTTTTGCACTGTGGCAGTAATGCTCGGCAAAGTTGTGATGAGGACCAACGATGAATATTTAACAGTTAGACTGTTCAATAGTATATTGTACATCCATATAAAATAGTTGAAATTTAAACACCAACAGGTGGTCAGGACAAAGTGAAAAATCTTGCCAGGAAGTAAGCAATAACAATAAAATCTTATCAGTTACCATATGAACAAAATAAAAACAATAAAGCAAAGCAATAACACTTGCATTTCAATTTTTTACGAGCTCCGATCAAAGATAAAACAATTTTGGTTCTTCCTTCTTCTGTAACGGCACTTTACTCTTCAAGAGGTTATCATGTTTCTATTTAAAACCTGACTTGTATATAATAATGAATTGTTAACAATTAAAGTATTTGAATACTCATGAAACTCAATTTTCAATTGCAAGATGAACGAAATATTTCAAATATTTCTTATCTCCAACATCACGATGGTCATTTATAGAGCAATCAACCAAATCAAATGCCAAATCAACATTCATAGAAATATACACCTGCCAAAGCTACGTACATTACAGCTAAAGCTTAATGTTTTACTCTCAATTATGAATAGTAACTAGTAATTTATAGATTAAACTAAAGGAGCTTAAACACACCTTTTCAAGTGACAGACAAAAACTTCCAATATCAAAACCACAAATAATTTTAAAATTTAATATTTATAGGTGATGAACATCAGAAATATATAGAAGTTCCTATAGTTTGTATCCGCAACATATAACGGAAAACAACAAAAAACCAACCCTCGGCGATGCGTGCGTAATCAACGTAATAAAGATATTACACGTAATAGCGTTTAGTAATCCGAACGAAGAAATCGGTATAATTAATTGATAATAAAAACCTATTTATTACTGAACATCAGTAAAAAGCTTATTTTTTACCAGACGGTAGTAACACGCGAAGTGGAGTGGAGGTGTTGTATGAGCCCCAGCGGAAGTAAAGCATTATTTACCTGCAACAAGAAAGAAATGATTAATGACATAAAAATTCCTACGCATTATCATTTCTTATATAGATCGATATAAGAATACGATTGCAAAAACCTCACCCGGTGGTACTTACAATTATGTGAGTGCATCGTAAGACGTTATAGCAACATTGTGTTATTTCAGAAATCAAATTATTGAATTACGCGAAGACGGTGAATCTATACAATCGAATGTACCCAATACTACAGTGTTATCACACTGTTTCAACAATTTTCTATTGATTTATAGTGTTTAGTATTGATGGATAGATAATTACGTATAGTCTTAAATTGAAATATGCCAACCACAATACTGTTGGTATCGGAGTAGTTGCGTAACTGTTATCGTGCTATTGTTGTCGCTAAACAAAATGCGAATGGAATGTAACTAAATTGATTTAATTTAACGGTTTTTCGCACAAGAGACAACAAGATGTTGGAAAAAAGCCATTTCAATAACAACATCTCGTGACCCTACGCAGAAGCGCATAGCACAAATACGACCAATCACAGCTAATCAATACGAATTAACAGCTGATAGAACAGACGTTGGACAAGTAGGCCAACAATTAGTGCCGTACAAATAAACAGATCGTTGTGTTCGTTTTAAAGGTGTCAATTTCATTACGCCCACTAATAGCTTAACGGATTGTGACATTGTTACGAAAAGACGAAACGGTCGTAATAATGAGGAGTACGGTGAGATTAGATTAGAAACTGTTCGCGAAATCACTTTGAGAGAGGCTGGGAAAACAAATGAATAACACAAGTCACGTATTCAATCTGTTAAGAGTTAGAAATAAATGAGAATGAACGAAATTAGCTGGTAGTTAAAAATGAATTGAACTTGCTTTTAAATTATACATGTAGATACATAAACATTGAATAAATTGGCGTCCCTTCGTTCATCAATGCTGTGTACATTTGACTCTGCATCCTTCACCTAATCGATTGCGATTCATTGCTCATCATCAGCACAAAGTGTGTTTAATTGATCCACCGTAGCTCGTGCGCCACAACAGACGTGTAATCATAATCAATCATAGTTGTCGAAGGATCGAATTTCGCAATGATCCCAATCGATCCGAAGCCGAATCACGGGGAAGCCGAGTGGGCCGATTCGATTTCGATTCGACACGGCGTGATATCGATCGCTTGCACAATATGTAGGTTAATGCCGGTCAAGGACTGCGCGCTGTCTATAACATAATTGACAGCACAATAATACTCACTGTTCCGATACATAGGCGCGTCAAAACTTATAGACTCGGTCCGAAAGGCCCATTTATGCTCTAGGCCATCTTTCCATGGCCCTGACAGAGCGTAAAACGAACGTTGTCATAACAAAATTGTCTTCTTTTCTTTAATTATTCGTTTGTATGAAATGTATTAGGAATGCAGTTTCACTGAATGACGACAGACATCAAAGTACTATTTACAATCATTCTTTTATCACTTTTCAAAGCCTAGAAAGCATTAGTATGAAAGTGACGATCAGTTGTGCTGAACTCCAACTAAGATTCTAAGAGACGATAGAAGCTGATTCGCAGCTTCTACTACCATCAATTGCAATGACGATGGCACGCTATTAGGTAGTGACAACGCAAGCTCGTAAGTAAATTCCGAGATCATTTATTTTCTTTAGATATAGAGAGAAAGAGAGAGACAAAAAAACGAACTCAATCACAAACGTATGTAGAGGCGCAAGGAGCATCGGACCTAGTGAATAGAATACCGCGAAGTTGTCAGGCGTTACATCCGAATGATTGATACGCAAAAGAAACCGTCTGGACTCCGCTGCATCGCTTTTTGCAGCGACGACAAAACACGAGCGAAAATAAAAAATGTTGCGCGCAAACTACAAGTCATGTTCGCGAAAGAATATTGAGCTTGGACTACTTAAAGAGAAATGTTCGGGTTGTGGGATGGCCCGCATTGAACAAATTGTACGGTTTGTTAAATTTTATTGTAGACATGTGCTGTTTGAATACGTGCATTTGTGGATATTTCAATTAAAGAATGATGGGAACGTCTAATATGTCTAAGTTACAACTGTGAATATTTCACCAGTATCTGGAGCCTAACATTTTTGTCCGCACTATTGCGTTCTGGGGTTATGGTCAAATGTGGTCATACGTCAGTAAGGATGTACTATATATGACTGAAACTAAATATGTACGGGACACATTGGCCCCCTCAATATTATACATCTTGCAAGCCTGTTTGATACTTCTACCACCTTAATAATTATAATCATCAAACCTTTGTAGCTCTACTGTTAGATACGCTGCACATCTCGGAATAGAAAGGAATTAGACTATAGTCTGCCACGCTGACCAAGTGCTTGCAAAAGTCATAGGAATATTTTGAAGAACTGTACGGTGTGTCGATTTCCAAAGGTTATTTTCCTTCGACATACAATTCCGGCGTGCCAGGGTTTAAATGGCAGACGTGTGCGGTAACTGCATTGTAAGGGATCCGCGGGGCAACTAACTGCAGTGACTGCAATCGAAACAAGTGCGCTATCACACTGCGCCCAACATATTGAATGCCGTATTCTTACATAAAATTGTATATTAAATATACCAAAGTTGAACGTCTCGTAAATTGTGGAACGGAGTTATTTGGCGAAAATATGGTGTGGCCTTTGCAGAAAATTTTCACCAGCGTCTGTAAACACTTATTAGGTGAACCGTTCAAGTTATGTACGTAATTAAATGAAATATCAAAGTCATTTCGCATCTCTTTCACACTGTACAATAACTATCTACCGTACATTACGTTGCAAATGGACAACTCACAAAACAATTACACTGTGGCCAGAACAATACAAATATATCGGTAATTACTGTTAAATTTGTCCACAGGGAAGGAAGTTGTCACAGTACGGTTTTTCCTCTAAACGGGTTTATAAGTTGAAAATTTCTGGAATTTAATTTATAACTGTATTAACCGTACACGAGGAAATGTTTTATTTCTAACAAACAAACACACTACGTATATTATAAGTAGTATATACAACGAAGTTTGATTAAAAATCAAAATGACAAAATTTTATAGCCATTTATATGAAAGGGAGATAGATCTTTCGTTTATAATTACATTTATGTCAACATCATCATCTTCGTCAGGCTATTTATTTTAAGTCTACTGCTGGACATCAGCCATCCTCGAGGGGAATTTACACATAATCCACGATACGCATGCGGGTTCGAAGTTGCGAAGCAGTTTACACAAGCTTTTATTTAATTGAATATAATAATGTAACAAAACGTTCAGGAAACGAATACAATTACATTTACAGTAGTGTTACAAGTATTGCATGTTCTCGTTTCTTATCGCCAAACCAACTTCCACACTCGCTGAAGACGAGAAGTATTCGAATAGTAGTCGCATTCGAATCGAACGCTACAGTTGGCAGTATCGATGTGTTATCGATACCATTTATCGCGCACGGCGCGTACGTTCGGTGCACAAACGCATTAAACCGCACACAGCATTTCGTCAGCCACGATCGTATCGTATTAATTAGGACAGGCATTTTAATTATAACCAAAGCAGTTACATTGTCTCTTTATGTCTCGATTTGTGGCTGACAGCCACGTCTGTGTATCAATTAGGACTCTGGCCGATGAAACCTTGGCACTTCACGAGCCTTTTTATCTCGATCGGATTGCGTAACGATCGAAAGTTACACGGGGCCGGGCCACTTCGCGAGCACGGCTTAACGGCGAAACAAAAATAAAACTACACAGTTCAAATGGTGCAGTGAGGCCGGTGTGCAAATGACGAGACGTCCATCAGCGGGTGATAGACAGGTTTGAGGTTGGTACGTGCAAACGAGCGGTTGTCGTGCTCGGCGAGCTAGAGAGGCGGTCGTGACCGGCGCGTCGCCGGCCGCGTGCCGCCCGCGTCCTTGCCGCCGACAACTACACCGTCGACGGTCTAACTGCTAGTACGACGCCAGTTTCGCAATCACTCATATCTGTAACAGTTAATTGTATCTCGGCACCGACGCTGAGTGACTGTTCAATTAATCTCACGAATTTACCTTTCTAAATTAATTTAATTTGTCCTTTACTTACAATTCTGTGTGTATCTCGTAACACGTGTTAACGATCAAAATGTTGTAAACATTATAGGAAGGGTAATATATTAGTTATATTAGCACGGTATTACGTCGTAAGTGATTGTTACATTCGCCGGCAAATTTATACAGCATGAACCATAATTATCGGAAAATTGTATGTCAAGAAGCCGTGGATCAGGATTCATTCACTATGATACAATATTGTAACGTAACAAAGTGAAGCCGGCGGCGGGGCCGTGCGACGCCCGCGCATCGCGAAATTGGGTCGCCAACGCACTCGACGCATGCGCCGGCGCCGCGGCAATCGTGCAAGCGCGCCCAAACCGATACTACGCTTCGCCGCTCCTGCTAACCGAAAGCATAACTAATTAATTTAAGATAATCCTCACGTTCCGCTCCTATCTATCAATTATAGTTAAATTCAACTTTTCAAATTACTTAATCGTCTAGAAATTTCAAAAGCAACAAATAAACACACATGGAATAAATTACCAACGGGAAGAAGTAGCGAGAACGTTTATAATTGAATCCGACAATAAAAATATATGCGCGGTGAATAAATTTGCGGCGATTGCAATCTGGCGACTCTTAGCACTTAAGTGGACATTAAGAGAAGGACGCACGGGGTCAGAGAATAACGAGGTATGCGTGTAAACAAGGCAGAAAACAAAGGTGTTGGTTAGCATCCTTAAACATTACGACTTAAGACCATAACAGATGACGAAAGATAACGCTTAAAAGATCGAGACGAAGGAAAAGTCTTCCGCGATTGTGCGGCACCGGGGGTGAGTACATTTGTTCTCAGTATAGGTTAAATATTGATATTAAATGCATTTTAACACAAATGGCAGAAAAAAAAACATAACGTGATGGGAAGCGAGCGAGGAAATGGCGGATACTCTAACTCTAAAAACATAACGTGATGGGAAGCGAGCGAGGAAATGGCGGATACTCTAGCAATCAAATGCGACTAGTGGTTCTATCGTAAGACGGTTATGAAATAAGCGTACGAACGTTTCCGCCTATCGACTCAAAAGATGACAGTTTCGCAATCCAATTTAACAAGTGACCGATGAACGAACAAACTCTAGATACATACATACATAGATATTTAAATAGATAGAAAAACAGCAGTACAATTGATTTTGAAATTCGAACGAGAGGCTAGATAAAATCAGCGTCGTTTATCAAAACGGGTTCAATAATCGAATGATATGCATTAACTGTTTTAAAAATTCAATCACCTATTGTCTCCGTGCACCTATCTGCGGCACAAGAACACGTCTCGGCCACGGAGGCAGTATGTACCGCGCGTTTAAAACTTTAACAATGTATGGAACTAATTTAGAACGATCGGCAAACTGGGGCACTGTGCACATTGTTAGCAAAGAAGGAATTTTAAGAGGGTCTTGACCTGGTAAACACCATTTTGCACGTTCGCGTAAGGTTTGTGCGCTTTGGTTTTTAATCTGTTGATGCGTTATGTTTTGAATTTATAAATATATTGTACCTAATAAATATATTAAATTCTTAGCAAAAAACAAAAAGTGCTATTCAATAACTTCATTGTGATTATATAAAATGTGTACGTAAATATACCGAATACTTATTTATAAATATTTCTGTTTGCAAGATTAAAATCTTAGGAAAAATTTTAAATTGTACATAGATACTTTGAAAAGATAGTTATTTTCACGATATGTAACAACAATTGATAACGTATAAATAAATGAACAAGGAGAAACATTTTGAGAAAGTTATGCTCATAAACTACGCGAGGTAAATATATTTAAAACTTGTACCAGCACCAATGGAGTGTCTGCGAGTCGTTCAACCCTGAGCCGGGGTACGGTACGGCAAATAAATCCTAAGGACGTAATCTTATTAGCCGTCAATGCGCTCCAACATCCGGATTGTATCAGTAGTATCGCGGTGAGCATGCAACTGCGCGATTCTAATGCCGGGTATGGGTTACCATCGCCACGTGACTGACAGAGGAATATTTTATGCGAATTGGATTGTAAAAAACCGCAAATATTGAAACTCTTTAGGTTTTATACTCGTATGTAACATTCTTTGCGATCACATCAAAATTGTACATTTATTCAAAGACATCATTATTTACGTGAAATTTGAGCACCGCTGAACATCTGTTAAACATTATTCTGAGCAATCCAGACCGAAGAACTTTAATCAAACGATTCCTTTAACTAACGACATTTAAGATTTCAATAGACCTACTAGTTCTTATATAGCTAGATAAATAGATGTCTGAGCGAGACGAGCCAGACAAGTGTTACACACATGATGGCGCGGTGTGTGTAAGACGAGCAGATCGAGTTTACCGTAAGGGACCCGATTACGTCGTAAATAAATCGCTCGCCGACGACCGACCCGACCGACCAACCGGACGGACGGACGGACGAACGCGGCCGAATTAACGGTAGCGCGCCGAATTCGTCCGAGAGTGTGCGTCGCGCTCGTGTCAATTAACCACACGGGATTGATTGATTGCCCGACCACCGACCGACGATAGTGGACGCGAAGACTACTAGTTCACACACAAACGTGACTTTCAAGCACTACTTTAAATGAGCTAAATCGTAGAAATATTATGCGGATTGCTACTGAACAGAGTGAACAGTTATTGCACAGTGAGTTACGTGGCTTAGGATATGGTAATATTACATTATTATCATCAACCCACGTATCTCCTCTCAGAATGAAAAGGATTAAGGTCATAATCTGCAACACTGACCAAATGTGGGTTTGCAAACTTAACATCTAGAGTTGTTCATTTAACAGTTCGAAATTAAACCCTCATATAGACTTTAGAAACACATAGAACTTCCTAGAAAGTCCATAAACGAACTACAGCCATACTGTGATACCACACAAATCTACTACTGACAACAATTTTTTTCACTCGATTGTCTGAGACAGTAATACATACATACATGGTCTATCATACATAATTCCGATAAATTCGCATTCGCTTACAAACAATGCTACCTCTGTTGGTTGGAACTATGATGTACTGAAGACGTTCAGTTTCTCAGCGGTGCATTACCGGATATCCTCCCATTTCACTCGGAACTAAAATCAACACAAGAAAACAATTTAAACTTATCGGTAATAATAATAACTTCCTGTGAGAGCGCATAACAAACACAATTCGTAAACTTCAAGTGACTGCAACTCGAACGCAAATATCCAACTGGAGGAAACTGGGAACTATTAAGACAACCATTTGAACTGTTCAAGGCTTAGACACAGATTACAGGGCGTCGTTGATATTAACTCGAGCAAGGAGAGACTTACGTGGTAGGTAAAAATATACATGTTTTATCCGTCCGAACCCTGCTACTTCGCATTTGGCCAACGTGGTACGTGGTGAAAGAGTTGATGATGAAAATACAAGTTTAACACCAAAAACCTGGATAAATAACACAACATCAAAGTATTTATATTAATTGAATATATTTTGCTCGACCCTTTTATCATTCCACTGCTGGAACATGGATCTCCTTTGTAAATAGAGGGTTAAGCCCCTTAACGATACTTACTTCTTTTAAATAGTTATGGCGTCTCTTGTATTACATAGCTTGTTGTTTTTGTATTATTGCCTGTTTCATGTGCTCAGCACAAAATTATTAACTCCTTGCTTATAAAACGTTTACAATATACACATTATTGATTCGACTATAGTGAACATTATCAATTATTGTATCATCACGCCAGGGTCCCTAGCGAGGCAGACAGACTGCATCTGGTAATAAATATCTTTATCCTTACAGACCAATCGCGCTTCTTCTATATTCATTATTTTCTTCATATCCATATTCATAATACATTATACTGTGTAATATGCTGTAAGAACCGCGCAGTTTCTGTTGACATTGTGTAGCTGGTGCCTTATGTTGACCACAAGTAACGGTCCATCATTACATTTCACATTTCACGAGCGCAAACAGCTCCGTGGGAACTGTCAACGAAACGCCACAATGTGACGCCATAATGGCCGCCGGTGCGTTTATGTCTAATTGGATGATACTCCAACGTTGAGTTGACAAAATTATTTAACGTTGTAATTATGAAAGCGTAGAAAAACAGGAAGGACATTAATTCATATAAGCAATATTGAAGACGATGGCATCAAATTGTTTATATGACTATAAAAATTTGGCATCCTATACCTACTATCCGCCTGGCTCGTAAGCCGTGACATTCGAATTTTAAATCTTAACATGGATTTAATTAAATTATTGACATATTTAAAAAATCCGATCTTATTTATATTATGTCTGAGTTGTACCTCTACATATATTTAAGTTTTTTTAATAAAATAAAAATTCGCCTGACGGTTTCAAAATACATCTGTGTCTGTACGGTAAGCGTACGACAATTATTATCTCGGTTCAATAATGCGCTTATCGCAATTACGTATTTCTTTAGCATTAAATGTGACGAACGTGGCATTTATGAAAACGATAAAACCTTAACAGTAACTCATTACACCACGTTCAGGCAACAACAAAGGACCGAAAATGAAATCCACATAATATTATTAAGTTATCTAAATTTTTACAGAAGATAAGTCGAAGGTCGCCAAAACATTACAATAGTGTATAAAAGTCACAGCTAAAATTCGGAGATAAAATGAACAGGGCGATATTAATGATGCAATTCAACGAATAGATGGAAGAAAACTGTTTTATTGATATCCGAATTCCAATGTGCGTAATTGTTGTTATGAAAATCGAACTGAAGCGCAAATTTTGTTACTGCATATGAAATAAACGTTTTAAGTTGAACTAAAAGACAATAACATTCTTGTGCCGATGATATATACAATATATATATAATGTATTTGTTTGAAGCAAATGAGTTTCAGTCAAAGTAAATAAAGCATGTACATACATGTTGAGCGAGATGGCGAAGCTTATACATGTGTGGGGCACAGTTCGATTGCATGAATCACTTTTTTTCCATTCGATCGTGAGCACGTAATTTCGACGTAAATAACTTGAGAATTCACAATAAATTGCGGTAATATTGTTATAATCAGAAAATATGCATTTTTAATATACGCATTATTAACGTCTAAAAATGGATAAGTGAACAAGTATGAAATTGTATGCAAATTGCCGCCGTCGATCGCAGCTACGTTTTTGGCTATTTTATTGATGGATGCGTTATTAACAATCAATTTAAGTTTTTCGACACATACATGTACGTAGGTATATAGTACTGGTTAAGTTGCACATCCCTATCTCGTAAACAATCTCAACGGCGCCGATGTCGTCGGCGTCCGCGACATGACATTAGAAAATTGAATCTTCCATTTCATTGTTTATAGAAAAACTAAGTTTTATATCTACTTTCGCATTCATTGCACTTACAAAACACGTTTAAAAATTAAACAGATATGTGATAAACAACAGTAATGACGTACTAGTTTACATGGTGCCCTCTACTCCAACGGCTTCTTTCTAATTCGCGCATACACCTTTCTTAATACAAATTTCATGCCGTTTTTTAAATTTAATCTCACTCTTTCTAACGCTGAAATGATTATATAAAGCGTGTGATGATTGTTAATTTACGTACCACTCGCGCATCAGATTTTGGTCCTGCCCCCGTCATTCAAACAGAAACCCATATCCAACAGTGCAACATTGAAAGAGTTCATGATTATTATGATAATCATATGAAACATATCAAAGATCCTATCGATGATTACTATACTTTTATCTACCGATAGAAAATTTTAAAAGTAGGAGTCGAAGAAAATCGCAGGGGTCACTTATCAAATGTTACATGATCAGCAAATTCAAAGTCAAACAATACAATGCAGTAGGGTCAACGCTCCAGAGCAAATACAGTAAGAAATATTCAACGTTCGAATTCACGAACATAATAGCTGTCAATATTAAATGCCTTGTTATAATAGCAATGTTGGCATGGGAACTAGCCGCGGAGACAGGTTCGCAACGGGACACGTTTATTTCTTTAACAATGCACAACCAAAATAGGCAAACCACGCTCGTCAATTGCAAATCGCCACCTGTCGATGACCTCAAGACTAACGGGCACCCCACCAGCTCACATATCCATTTGTGCATAATCCCTATCAGTAAGCTTGTGCGAAATGATTGCGGAGGTAAGCAGAGCTCTTCGTTAACTGGTAATGGTCTATCACCACCAGTTTGAATAAAGGTCGAGAGGTCGAGAGCACTCTGGAGGCTAGTTTGCGCCGTCAGTGTTTATTCGATGCGGCCAGCGGGGAATGTGTGCCGAGTAACTGTTTGAACAAACATTGGCAATGATCGTCAAATTAAATGCACAGAATGTGAAACAGTGTTTATGTTTATCGACGATCTCGGTGTACTCAGTCGGGTCATACATTTGCATTGTGGCGAATGTACCTACATAATTGGCGCCGTGCCAATTATGGTGGAAACCTCCAGACGATTCGAGAAAATAAAGTCCGTATCTGGAATGATTTTGTCTGCTGGACGAAAACGGTTTGCAATGTGTCACGATAAGTATTAGCTTTGTGTGCTTTTCATGATAACACATACATCTATTTCTCTTTCTATTGCTGAATCTACTCGTATATATCTGATTCTAAACACAATTTGATGTACGTTTAAATGATACAATTATGATCAATTAAAAGTCGGTCTAAGCTTAATCAGTAGTTTCTTTGGTTAGTCTTTTCGTAAACCTTTTGGTATATTTCATTTCCCTTTTCTCGAACAGCGATCGAATTACGGAACTGTATTATTCAATATTACGCAAATTGTCATGAATGCACTGAGTGCAAAGGAACATCAACGACTGAACACGTCTAAAATACGAGAGAGTAAATTAAGCGCATAATCAATGGTCATAAAGCAGCTAATACGACGAGTACGGATGTGGCGGAAACGTTACAGGATCAATTAATAAAGACGGCGTGACACTCACCTGCCGGAGTTCAGTCGAGATGAGAACTCGCCGCAAGACAATATTATGATAAATGACATCGAGAATCCAACTGAAAACTATACACCCGCACGGGCACGCTGCACGCCTTGAGGCTCTATTAGATTATCAATTAACCTTTCGCACCGACACGCTCCATCAGAGCCAGTGCCGTTACTGGCGACGCGTGGAAAATGGATGGCCGTGAAAATATTGACAGCCTCTCATTTCCCAAAGCGGTTGAAGCTATAATACATGATCCATTATACGTTAATGGTAGGTTACGCTCGACACACTTCCTGACGTCTTAAAAGTGTTAAAAATTGCATGTGAAATTATATGGTATTCCAATTCGATCGGAGGTAACCATATGGTGCGATGGACCATCAGTACATAAGTGCAAGACGAGGGTATGTATTAATTTAATAATCGTATAATTCGAGAGTTTACTTGTAAAACTTTGTGTAAATTTCATAAAAGAAACTAATTGGACGACGAGGGCCGTAAACGTCAGTGTCCCCACAAAGGAATTGCAAAAACCGGTTAAATAAACAGAGACAATATCGATGCATATAGCGGCAAAACAAACAAAGCGAGAGTATACATAAAACATTTAAGCAAACAGAAAGCGCGTTGCAGCAAAATTAAGTCACAAAGAATCGAGCGGCTCTTGTAGTTGGAGGTCATACTTGTTGCACCATTAATTCCGCGACAACGGCCCATAAGTCCGCCATTTTATGAGAAACACAAACAACAATAATAATAAAATATCATAAAACTTCCGCATTTGAATCATGTAAAGCAATTAAGTAAATCTTATTAATGAGTAAAAAAATTAAATGTGGTTTTACTAACGCGGCGATAAGTCAGCGTCACGCAAAGCACAAAGGGGAGGACATATCATTATCATGTATGTGACAAAACTAATAAAGTAATTGAATGAAAAGACATGTGTTTATTAAACACCACGCATTCAGATTCAATGACGTCATGTCGAGCCTGCTATTGGCAAATTAAAATATTTTAAATTCCAATACCATGCAGCAAACAAAAAGGTTTAAGTCTCGCAAAAATAGGCAAAGAAATGTATAGGTACGTACATTAAATTACCTGTGTTTATCGGATGATAGGATCAACTATTAAATGCAATAACGAGTCTCTAACTTGAACAGGTAAGTCTGAGATGTATGCAATATGATATTGCGATCAATGCTGATTGCACTTCCTCATCTGCCTTACATTAATTCGACCTTCTGGAAAACAATGTTAATCCCCATGGCAATTCCGTATCGACTGTCTGGACGTGATTAATACCCGATTATACTAATGACGTATATTATACTGTCAGTGTTTTGAATAAGGATTTATATTAAGACTACAAATTTCAATTCATAAATATTTTATGTAAATGTCAACGCATGGCAACACTCAGGGGCTATACAAAGACGGTATATAAATAAGCAAGTATTAAAAATAAAATATTCAATAGAAAGAGGCATTTCCACGTTTTATTTAATCCATTAGAACGCGATGTATTTTTCAGTTCAGTCAGTCATAAACATGACGCGAGAAATATCTAAAACTAACCACTTGACACCACGCAGGAGGTCTGAATAAGCCGAATATAAAATGTTTGAATAACGCATGGAGAAAAAAGCTCGCGAGCAAACACAACACTACCACCCACATCGAAGTCAAATTGGCTTCGGTTCACAAATTTGTACCAGGAGATGCGTATGTGGTCGTGGATAGAGCGCGGAAGCGTTTCAATCTAAAAGTATATTCGGACAACGAAATTAAAACTGTGAAATGGATCTAGCAAGCATCCGGTTGACTAGACCTCCCGCAATGTTGATTAAATTCTACGCTAATCCTGACCACATCATGCAGATGTTAATTGCGTATAAAAAAATAATTAGTGGAGGAGAACAAAGTACCTAAAACTAAAACGACAACATGGGTATAATATTCATGAGGTATAAAAATATGGCCATTAAATTCATATTAAACGTTTAAAAGAAACAGTGAAATGTGATACAGACAAAACGATTATGATGGGATATCGCGTGTAATACAAACGTAAAACGAAAATTGTATACCATTTCTTTGTATTGAAATATGACTTATGCTGCAGACGAACATTCCGTTTCGTATCCAACGGTACGGATAACAAATGTCGTATTATGCAAATCCCCACTGAAGGTTGACGGATATGTAAGAGGTTCCCGTTATGGGGGACACGCTTAAGCTTACGTACATCTTTATTTCAAATTGAAACGAAAATAATTTTTAAATGAAAAGATCTTAAAACCCAATGTGTATGTTCTTTCGTTTCCGTGATCACAGATAGACTGAAATAAACAAATGTTGCTGAAACAAATTACCATTATAACGACGCAATCATCATGTCTTGTGATTTTGTATTGTTTCTGATATATACAGCACCATTAATAGATTCACAGTCACTGCATAAATGAATAATAAAACTATGCTATCGTATGTATATGGGAATGGTAAATGCGAAAAGAGATTGATAATGTCTTTCCAATATAATGGACTCTTCAAGAAGATAATAGGCAATTAACAGTTCTTCTAATATTTGCTTAAAATATTTCATAAATAAATAAAATCAAAAGTAAACATTTAAAACCAAAACTGTTTCAACATTTCCCCCATTGACACATACCGAAGATTAAAATCGAAACGCGTAACTTTTTAAAATATTTAACGATATTCCCCTTCCTATTTGCTCGACTTAATGTAACACGGTATTGAATTAGTAATGTGACAGTAAGTTACTGTCAGGGCGGGATTTCCATTCGGAATGGGCCCAGGAGCGGTATCGCATACCTGCGCGACGCCGAGACACTTGGCTCGATTCCCGTATAAAATGGAACCACCAGCCACAAATGGAATCTATAACCGGAGTTAGGTTTACATGAATAACAATATTGCTACAGTTGAAATGTGCGATAATTGAAACCGAAGGTACAGTGACTAAGTCCTCTAAATGCAAATGGGGTTAAATTAAAATGAAAACGCATTTAGTATGTATGCATCAATTATAAACAGCAAAAGATTGCGACACGGTAAGATTGATACAGAAATTGGAACACGAGAATAATATAGTCGAATATTTACTTCATCCCACTGTAGTTGGATTTTGTATTGATAAGATGGTGTATATATATAAGTTAAATATAAGTAATCGGTTGAAAAACTGGTGAATGTTTCTTAAAATAATAACAACAATTTCCCTAATGATTTCAAAAACTTCTCATTCTCAGCGTTCGCTTCGCTTAGTATTTATCGAGTACTGATGACATCGACATAATGAAGTCTTTGTTAGATAAATAAGATCTATCGGAGCTACGCTATTAAAGTTTTTTAGGTGCCAAAGTAAAAAGATCGCGGACATCAAAACACGCGGGTGATTTATAGATTCTGGTGCGAGCGGCGAGTGGGCGCATCCCACGTGCCATTAAGTTGCTGCTTTACTATTCATACGTGTATTTACTTATTCCTTTTTGCATATTAATTAAACGACGGTTTCTATACAATTTATTAACAATAAACAGAATGCCGCGATAAACATCTCTTTGAAGAGACACTTCATACAAATGAGTTTCAGCGTTGCGACGTGCGCGGCGAACGTTCGCACGATCGTTTTAATGTACGCGATGCAAGAAAAACTCCGGATTCATCTGTACTATTATAATGTTGTGATATTTCGCTATCGCTCCTAAGCACCATCGCCGTGCTCAAGTGAAAAATGAAAGCTGTTTCGAGGGCAATTTGTGCGTTCAATGAACGGCAGCAATCAACTGATGCTTTTTTGCATTGCCGTTGCAATGTTGAAAATAACATTTACAGGTGCGTCAATCGGCAAAAACGTTATCGTCGACTAATTGCTTTTTCTCGTTCAAGCAATTAATTATTCGAAAAAACGACGAATAAAAAGATGAATCTCTTAAAGCAATACGGCGCGGAGGGCATCGCAGTGAACAGGGGAACATGCGTTAAGTTCAATTAATTAGACATTGAAATTTATTTAGGTTGTTGTAAAAATGTTGAAAGGAATGACGATAAATACTTTCGTGTTGATTCTTATGCACATCTGTTTACAACTGGAAACTGAGAATAAGATATTGGATATCAATATGAGGCAAGACAAAAAATTATTACAATATGGAACTGTCGATATGGTACCGTAGGTTTCTCGAACAATATGGTACAAAGCCTTATTCTGTTCATTCAATTATCGAAACCTTAATTGGCAATGTCCAACAGTACAAAAGAAACAGATAAAAATCGATTGTATGCAACAGCTAAGATGGTTGATATGGAAACAACCAACAAAAAAACAATAATGTAAATTTAAAATGCGGAAAGTTGCAAGGATGGAAGAAACCGAAGGAAAAATATATGGCATCGAAAATGACATAAAAGATTAAAGAGTGTAGCTGTTATTTTGAGAAGGAAATGAAGAGAAAAACATATTGCATCAATTTTAAACTATATAGAAGCAAATTACATTTAATAAAATCTCATTCAAAGAATTGCAGAGAATATTTAGAAGTCTTATAATAATGTCTGACAAACCAAAATTTCAATACTATTATAAGTACACATACTAATTGTACCTATTTTGAAATATGCAAAGCCTCACATGTAGAGGTACCTATATAAAGATAAGAAAAAAATTCTGTCTAAGATAAACCTAAAAACCTATAAACATTAGATAATAATACGGGGATCGCAAGTCAGACACCTCATTCTTCATATAATAAAATAGTTAAAGATGATTTCAGCTGGACGTAACATCTGTGGCTTGGCTTGCGACCGTTGCGATTCGAAAATTTTCCAACTCCTTACACATATTTAAACATCTATAAATGTAAAAAAAAATATTTTCAGCAACGGACACATTTCGCATTGCTGAAGCTTCTAGATATGACTGAGTGCATTCTTGTCATCATAGAACTTTACTACAATATTTTATGCTATAGTTATATGTACTTTTTATGTATATTACCATTACTATCACTGGCCAGTTGGTCTAATAGTAACCTTAAATCTTTAGACAGTGAGGACGAATATTTATTGTCTGGTCAAAAATTATCTTCGTACACATGTATTAAAAATATACATGTGTAGTTAACCACCAGTCTGGTTACCACTGTTCAAACTCTGTCTCGTTTGTAATCACAAAATTCGTAAACCAATATAATCATATCACCAAGAGGTCATAGGAAACCCGATGAAAACTAACACCGTTCATTGTCAGCGACAAAACTCAATCGTGACGATAACGTATCGTGACGATAACGTAAGACATTCTTATTATAGCCCACGGAGCGCACGGGACGACCTTGCGAACGAACTCACAAACGAGGAGCCATCACCACGAGTGACACCGGTAACTACACGGCGCACGCCGCGCAAACGCATTCCTGATTCGACGCGCGCGCAACTGCGCACCATAATACCACCACCTCTGGGTACCTACACACCAACACAAACATGACACTCGCGTTCAACTAGAGCAAACAATACCAAACGACAGCACAGACGGACACATTTCGATGTATTATGTAATCGTATTACTTTAAAGTCAACTGAAATTAGTTCATCTGTAACAAAGGAGACGCGTTAATAAACGTTATTATATTCTATTACGAACGTTTATATAAAGATGATAAACGGTTTCAGTACAAGTTGAACTATAGATAAACTCTTACGCAGATTGATATAAAAAAACAACTACGGCTTTGTTGTAGCAAAGCAATATCGAGAAGATGCTCGAGTCGAACGAATTCATATCGGAAATGCATAAAAGTATCGGAAAAAGAGAAATCGGCCAAAGAGGTAGTCTTTCATGGTGTCCAAACAAAAACGGCCGCTACGGTTACGGTAGCAACGAACGGTCCAGTTGGGGGTTCACGAGCCGTTCTCGCATAATGGCCGTGACCTATTCACCGGGAGATATCGGCGAGTGACCGCCCGGCTCGCCCCACCATCGCTTTCTTCTGACCCGCTTTTCATAAACAATACTTCGGCAACGCGACGGCCCGCTCGCCTCAACACGAGAAAGTATTCGATATGAAAGCAACATTTGATTTAAGCAAACACTGATGACTAAGTAACGATCATATTGGACCGGCGACGCATTCGAAATAATATGGAAAAACACGCAACATTAACACTCGGCTGGGAAGGTATATATTGTTTCATTTCAAATTGATAACGATTCGAATTCTAATTACAATATCTAATTTATTTTGATAACATACGCACATAAGGGATAAATGATAACCGTACACAATGACGCATGAACTATATTAAACTATACCACAACAATACGATCCAACGGATTGCAACAGGTAATTAAATGCGTACGTATGACCAGTGCCGAAACAGTCAAAACCGTTCACACTGAAATCGTAGATGTTGGAGGTGTGATAATTTCACAACCGGCAACGCGAGGTTCAACAATACCAGATTCGCCACGGAAAAGCAATATCCGATTGCGAGCCGAGTGGTAATTTAGCGTGAGAACTATTAATACAGACGGTAAACAATTGAAATCGATACAACGTTCGCCTGGAATGATCTACAATCAGTCTAAATTATCTAAAATCCATAAGACTTTCGTGCCCATTCTTCTGCCTTTAATGGAGACAAATCGTCTATTTCGAGGGGTGAAGAATGTAAATAGAATACGAAGGGAGCATCGAAGCAGATGCCATGTCACGGCTCCTCGCTTTTCCACATTGATTACGCGCCCGTATCGAATTCCGCAAATCGAATAACAAGTCACAAGAGAATTGTCACACACGACACCGAACACGCAAAATGACATGTGTCCGAGATTGTTATTGCGATATTGAGCAGGATATTTTGAGTTTATTTACTTTCTACTGCCAGTGCGGTCACAGTGGCGGCTAGTTTCCCTTCGGTGTAGTGCATTAATCAGTGACATTGTCGCCGAGACAGTTCTGCTGCCGAGCCGGCGACTTCAACAATACTTTCACGTCAAGACACCATCGAGCCTCGAGTGCAGTCACTTATCCGAGGAGCACTTAATTGAATGAGGATGCAGGAGATCTCGAACACAAAACAATGAAGGTCGTAAATCACAGTTTCCTCCGTGTAATAGTTGCATCCTACGGGCGGCAGCAGCGCGGCGGCAATCCGGCGCACTATCTAAATTGATGGTTTCCGGCGCACATTAGAGTGCTGAATCTATCGCGCAGCTGTCTGCGTACGCGACACACTTCATTTGCCGTTGCGCGTGTGCCCGTAGAAAGTGACGCTCGCGCTCGCCCAAAATCGAACAAACGTAGCTGGCGTGTGTGAGACGGAAAGATGGGTGTTTTTAGACTTTACAATAAGAGACTGGATCAGCTGCGTGTGAAGACGTGGTGTCGCACATTTGGCGTGCCGGCATCCGCGTTGTTCTCTTCACGGTTTGTTTGATCTCTCAAATACGTAAGATTCCACGCCGACTTCACCAAATTGGTATCTCCCGACGACGCACATATCAACTTAATTGACTAGTTAATACGAGTTGATTAAAACTATGCAGTAATCTAAATTATAGCTTAAACACCGAAAATCAGTGTCATTATAAACGTGAAATATTTATCCTAGTCATACATTTATATTCTTAAACACTTAAGGAACATTTAAAGAACGCCTTTTGAAACGTAACATTACGCCTGCAATCCCCGAAGTGGATTACAGGCGTGATGTTACGCCTTTTGAGTGCCTAATTAATATTCCATTCAACTAACTGTAGATTCGTTCGTACTCTTTGTATTTGTTTTGAAAATACAAATTTAAGGATTATGTATTCGTCACTCACGTATTTACTAAGAGCTTAATAATTTTTGAAAATTCCATTCTTTCTTTGAAAATTAAATTCTTTGAAATTTTTTGAAAGTCTGAAAATTAAATTCTATTGAACATTTCTATTGGCCACGAAGTACTTACTGATCAGATGAGTAGTTGCTGTAAACAGGTCCTACGTAACTAATTTTAAGATGCGCATATTATTGAATTACTAAATTAATAATAGAACAAAATAAGATTAATAACAGCCTTCAAAATGCTTTTTTGCGGCAACATTTAATCGATTCGTACGCAAATTCGATATCATTAATTTGAGTTATTACAAACAACCCTATTTGTTTCCTGTGTGGGCGGGAATCCGCGTCGGAATTAATTTATTCATGTGGGCCGAACAGTGGAGACTGAGACACACAAGATCGTGTTACACTCGTTAATCAAAGCGTCGACCGACGAGGAAGATAGTTGGCTTCGGTGACAAAAAACCGAGCGTCGAGTGACGACACCCAGTCGCCGCCACTCCACCCTAATGGCCTTTTTACACTGTGCTACACGTTAACAACGCTCTATGAGGTTGTTTTCAGTCGACAGGCACGCGGACAACGACCCCACAACTATGCCCTTTCAGCAACAGCCGGCCACCGGAGGAATGCGCGTGCAAATCGCGCCGAGCCGTCGAGTGAATCATAAGAAAAAAGTTTAATTAAATCGAAAATCAGTTGTGATCTCTCGGCTTACAACACTCTGGCTAATGAGTCAGCGCTCGAAGGATAATCGGTTAGATCGGCTCTCGATTACGTCACCTCGGGAATGAAAATATTTTTTTGTTTGAAACGTCAGTTCCTCGGGGACGGGACAAAAGAGACAAGAGAGACATTGATAGACGTAAGCTGCCAGAACTTGGCCACATTAACAATGGATCGATACATGGCAAAAACGGCCATAAAAACTTTTATAAAAAACTGTTATAGCAAAAAGATGAGCGTCGATATGAGTACATTCATGGAAGTTATGAAATTGGTGTAACTGCAGTTTGCAATTATACATAAGAAAAATATTTGATGTTTCGTTCCCAGATAGAACATTTTGGAATGTATAGATCTATTCTACTTCGTCGGATTACATATGCCGCATGAATATTCATACGTGTTTTAATAAAAACGAAGGCTTTGAATACTCCACACGGGTATAGTTTTTCGTCACCTATATAATGTACCTTTGGCTTCAAATATTTTTTATTTAAAATTAATTTTCATAAAAAAAGAGAGAGTCATGAGAAAATCTTTCGATAAAGACCGTTTGTGCATTTCAATGATTGCGATAAACTTCTTGTCAACAGTGGTAGCAAATTCGCGCATCACCAAAAATATGAAAATACTTAAAACACAGCAACAAAAAGATGCAAGTGTAAACATCAAATAAAGGGTGGGTACATCACACAACACCACGGCGTTCGAAATGGCCGGTTAAATAATGTGAGATAAATATTGAGCGGCGCGCATACCGTCATAAAGTTAGCCCGACGAGACCGCATAGTTACCTGTAAGAAACAAACAAACAGACATTAGATAAATTCCGCCAGCCCGCTCCGGGACCGTCCGAGAACAATGGCCGCGGAGAAAGGCCAAAATAAAGGTCACGGCTAAGGCGGATGTCTCATTAAATATTCATGATTTGCCTGCATTCGCATACTCTAGGACTATGAACATATTTTTGACCCTCCGTGCATAGAAAACGTAATTATACGTCATAATGCAACTGTGTAAAATCATGACAATTTACAAGAGCTGCGTGTATTTCCTCATGTTATTACTATTTTCATGGATCCACTGCTACTGTCTTTATCACTTATGCGGATGATCTACCATTAACCAACAATAAGAATGGGGCTTTCTGTGAGTTGGTTTTGGTACAGCTGATTCGACGTAATTTAACGATTTATATAATGATAACATAATAAGACTGCCAAACGTGAAAATTTGCCAACAACGATCACAAAACAGGACACCGATTTTTTTATCAAACCTAAATAACAACATTGTTTAAAGTGTGATTTCGATTTCCATATACCATTCAATGTGTAAACTAAATGTCATAGTCAAATTAATGTCTCATTTTGAACAGTGTCGTTCCAACAGAGACTATTCAAAAACAAGTCGGTGTCGCACATACATAGACGGCTCGCAACTACGTAATAGCCCGTCGAAACGTTTTATGGCAATATCTGTGTATTTCACGCTTTTAACCCATTCGCTTACCGATAGATCTATGTAAAACACGTTTATCGCAAAGGTAACATTTAACGAAACGTTTTAAAAGCGCTCTCGAATATCGCAAATAATATAAGGTGACATTGAGGCGGCAGCGAGCGGCTGCCACGAGCGATACGCCAGCAAGATTTCATGCTAATATTTTAGTAATACGTAGGTACATAAAGCCCGCTCTTTTCTTTGTTTTATTCAAAGGTACTCTTTGACGTATTGTACATAAATAACACGCGCTAACTCGTAACGAATATAAATGCCCGATATAAAAAGCGATATTATGGAAAAATGTTAATGGAAGACAACGTAATAAATTAGTTGTGCTGATAGGTAAATGTCACTTGTAACATATTTCCTGCTATCATTGTTGTTATTACTATCAAAGATATTATCTCTGTCCTATTGCAGAATCTGAGATTACTTAAACCTGGATGTATTTTTCTTTCACGCAAGTAGAAAATTAAACCATCATGTCAGATGGACATGTTGCAGTTCACGAACACAACACAACACACATGGTAAGATAGAAAACGGACTTTAAATATGAATTAAGCCCTATAACTAAGGTAACTGGTAACTAAATAAGCATTTTGAATAGTTAGAAAATCTGAGGAACATTAATTTGTATCTAAATGAAATTAAATTTAATTCACCAATTATAGTATATAATTGTGGGAAATAAATTTATAACTCTCTTTTTGGAGTTGCATGCAGTCTACACATGTTATTTTAATGACTCTTCGCGTTTGTTTTCAATCTCGATTATATTCTGCATAAATTGGTGTACGTGGATAGTGTTCAATGAAATAAATAAATAAATGTATTCATTAAAATGTGCATATCAAATTTAGCAATTTTATTTATTATTTACGATGAAACATATCAAATGAATTTATATTTATATTATGATTATTTTAAGGAACACCTATGTAAAACGGTACAACCATAATTGAATCCCGAACTTAAGGATATGTTAACCACAAATGAACATTAGCAATCATTAGTCATGACTCTGAGAATAATGTTCTATGGACGTCCTCGGGTGACGTGTACGCGTCGTTTAAAACAAGCATTTTCAAATCCCTTACGGTCAGCATGACGCAGCTCTATCCATGATTTGACCTATGCTTTTAGCTCGTGATTATTTATGGACACCCATCGATACCTCGCCTCGAGTCCCATCGCATCAGAGCGCATAACGACTGGGCGGCGCCCGCACGGTTTATGCTAATAGTGCTAGCGTTGTGCAAGCGACTGACCAGCCCTTGCGACCGACTACAGAAACGATCTTACCGCCAATAGGTATTAATACCGCGCCCCTTCGAATTAAACCTCGCACTGTTGTAAAACATTTTTATTTTAATTAAACTGTCAAACAAGCCACCATAGCTGGATCGGTTTCTGAACAGTATGTGTATTTGCAAGATTGTAATGTATTGTTATTTGTATGTGGCTATTTTAACTCTCTCAAAAGCTTTATTATAATATGACTATATATTAATATTAAAAAACAAGCTCAAGTGGTTGATGATTAGCTTAGTCATCATGACGTATTGAATGTGATATAAAAATGATAAATTCACTCTAGATATGCAAGTGGAAAATCTTAAACTGTTTTATCTAAGGAGTGTTTTTTAATTTTCTACGTAAATGCCTACATATGACTATTGTTGTCGATTAAATGTCATAATTATTTTCATTGAATTGTTGCGAAAAACATTAGATGGATATGCAACTAACAAAATATTAAATGCTCACTGAATCTAGCGTCTGTATTCAATATCAATGGAAATTCCAACTGATATATACAATATGACAAGATACGTTACTTAAGACACAAAAAGTACATAATTGGATCATAGAAGAAAAAATATCTAAACGCTTTACATTTACGTGTCGGCTAAATGGTTAATAAAATATATGGTTAAAAAAATGTATTAAAAGAAACTAGTCTTAACATAATTTTAATATGAAATGTAAAACAAAATTAGCATACCCACTTTGAAGGGCAAATACCGTTTCAGATCTCAATGTTTCTACAAAATCTGTAACTACCCACTCGCACGGAGAAAAGAATTCGTTTTGTTTCACCTCCCTTGAAAATTTCCCCCTGTATCGGAGTGACCGCGATAAATACAATTTTTATTGCATCGTTGTTCTCGACGGTGTAATATTACTATCACATACACACTTTACGCGTATATAAAACTCGCCGGGTGTAAACATTGCCAACGGCCCGCTATAGTATTTCAAAACGTCACTTAAATTAAGTGTTATTTTCCCTAGGATTGTATTTCGCCACGTTTATAGTTTTTGCAGAACAAAGAAATTCCCTTCCCTCGCGACTCAATATACACACACACACACACACACACACAAACACAAGAAATATATACAGGCATACATCCATACATACATATATATATGACGTTTATTACGCATGCAGTCATATGGGAATTGCAGGCAACTAAATAGAGTAGGACACTCACATATCGACATACTCTACAATGAAAACCATTTAACACGACCTCAATACATACATAACGTTTGCATATTACATATTAAAAAATTTATTCATTACATAATTATTTAAAATAAGCTCTACGTTCGCATTTCTTATTAATTTCGCTCTCCTGCTGACATACATATTCTAGAAAATTTTGGTATTCATGTCTAACTACAAAATGTAATAAGTACCGCACAATTCACATGCGATTTTTTTTATAATGTATAGAGTCTAGTGTAGGCACACAATGACCTCATACAATTTCAATTTCATATCAAAGCTGTTGGTTGCGAATTCATTCGAATAAATGGTCAATTTTCATTTCCTAAATAATTTACTTTTCTTATAGGATCAAGCAAACTTTGTGTGTGATAAGGTTTCGGAGCATAATCATTGTCTCCACCAAAAATTATGGAAATACATGTAATCTGCCCCGCTCTCAATCCTCTTCTGCTTTACCCCTTTCCGTTAAAAAAAAGAAAAATATTAGAGATTAGTGAAAAACAAGCACACATCTAACAACCAATGTCTAACGTGAAAAACAGTAACAGGTCGTGGCACTCAATAGAGATAGGAATGTACAATCTAAGTTTAACTAACGCCAATGAGTTAGGACGTCATAAATTAACATAATCCCGGAGACAAACGGCCCTAAGCAGAAGCGGGAGCGACTTTTAATCCTCTTTGATATGAACGTATGGATGGCCAAAAGAATAGGGGACATATATAATTTAAACTTGGCGATGGTGTGCACACAGGTGCAAATGTATGAATATAAAAACTGTATAAAAGTAAAGGAATAGGCCAGTGTAGTTGATGCGACACTGCTGCTCTAGATGGGGTTACGGGTTCGAATCTCGGCGAAGACAAATTAACTTTTTATAGGTTTGCAATGTAACACACTTTAGTTTTATTATAAATTGAATGAAAACTGATATACAGATAATAACTTCGAATAAGTATCAAACTAAAGAATTTAATTCGTTACAGCTAATCAATATCTAGAATGATTAAAAGATGACAACATAAAAAAAACTATTACCAGCTACTCAATAAAAGCTATAAACAGTCACTTTACGTAACATGTACAGGTTTAACAATGGACTGCCTACAGCGGTCTAATTTCATAAAATCCTTCTCTCTACTTATAAAAGAGACTACATTCTAGAAAGGACGGTTTTAAACTAATAATAATAATTGTATACACGGGTTAGAATAACACATACAAGATATGAAGTGAAAATACGATATGTCATAGCGAGCAGAATACCCTATCTTGAGCGTATTGAGCCGTCATGAGCGCTGGAGATTTACGGCGGCGATAGCTCGCGCCCTTCCGCCGCGCCTGGCTGATAGATCGCCCCTCTAATTATATTTACGTAGCGCCGCTCGCCACCGATAAATCCTCCAGGAATGCCGAGTAAATCCAGTCGCACACTGAGCGAAGACGTCGCGCTTCGAACCGTCAATGGATGTGCTGCAATATATCGTCATCATCAGCTTGTCCATTGCAGAACATAGGCGTCTCCAATTGCCCGCCACTGAGCTGAAGAGCTCATCTCAGCTCAGCTGCAATACACCAGCTTTAAAAACGGACAGCCAGTCCGACACGTCGTTGCACACGAAGAACACTTTGTGATATCAAAATCGACAGTTAAAGTGAGATAGAAAAAGTGCTAATCGCCAATGGATTGGCAAAGCGAACTGTCAAGCGAACAAGTAACAACGTGCACCGCCGTATGCCGCCTCGCATGTGTCACGCAAAAACGCGCGCGTTTATTACTAATACATTCCGCTTTTGAGATCAATCGATTTACGTTACTGACAAATCAGTTAAAAATAATTATGGCCATTACATGCACTCTACATTAGGTGTACATACGTATCGTTTTCGACACAACAGACAATAAATAAAGTTGGATACTTTTATTTCCTTATCTCACTTGTGTTTCATATGATATCGCGCGCCTTGGAAGCATATCAGATCATTGTCATTTATCATATCGTACGCATTCGCAGCCAGTAGGTGCACTTGCACGGTTACGACAAGCCGACGCACAGAATTTATTGACACCGATATAGATCGAAACTCGTAAACATTTACGACGTGCGTCGGTCCGTAGAGCTGCACGTGGTGCACCATGTCCTAGGTCCCGGGCGAGAATGGAAATACTCCGGAAGCGTACAATTTCAGACGAGCGAGACGATCGCGACCGTGTCACCGACCCCCGCTCAAGGTTAGCCAGGGGAGTGCAAACTGAATCTCGGCGGACGCATCCATCAAGAACGCAAACAATGAAACTGAGACACGCCGGTTCGATATTACCACGGGAGGCCCCTTCGCCTTGAACGGACGACGAATGTTCAACTTGAGATAATAACATTCTGATAACGATTCACACAAGTGCGACATTCAACCGCCACGCACTGTGACAACGATACGTTTGTGAAGGATAAGAAAACCAATGTTTCTGAATCACACACATCAATAAATCACTATCAATTAATCTCCAAAAACAATCGATCAGAACTACGTTCCCTTGAGACATAGTAATCAATGAATATAATCTCGTTTAAAGGACGCGGCCGAATTTCTCCGAGTACATAAAGGGCCGTGTACCTACTCGTTACGTCATTTATAACTTTCATAACTTTATGATTCATGCGAACTTCGGATCCAGGCGGATGAGATGAACAAATACCAGGTCACCCATAACTATTGCCTCACTCATTCGCAGTGTTCTGAACGTTTATCAGCGCGATCTGCCATTCATATGGTGCACATTACAAACCTCATATTTTTGAAGATGGTATAAAAAGTGCGGCAAACAAACATCGTATGATCTGACCTCATTCTAAAATTAGTTAGGTACTCACTCAAACTTGTTGATAAGCGATACTATCTCTCATGAGCAAATTCGGAATATATTTTACTACAAAAATGCACACTACATGAATAGATCCGCAACATGTTGTGTCGGAACGATAATATCTCGACAGTGACGTTCGCGTTCCCAGCGTTCTCGATTAAACCCTCCGCTTTCCCAAGTGAACCCACCTTGACCTATAGTCGTGCGATTTTGAACCATGATACCGAGATGACAATAATAATAAATCCGTTAAGCTGTTGACAACACCTGGGAGTGTAATCGGAAACGTTCGATGTGGATGAGATCTCTAAGAGGATACACGATACCGAGTCAATGACACATTTATGTGCGATGAGCGTTGACGTAACTTATAACTGTTCTGATATCGACATGACCGCATCGTTACGAGGCGGTATCCGAGTCAGATCTCGATCAGGTGTATCTGGAGATCAGAGGTACCTATTACCGCCCATATCTAGGCGCCGAAGGTCGGCTAGACTTTCGCTAAGCCACATCGTACCTCCGCATTATGCGAACGGCCCAACCCGCGTCGGAAAACCTAGTCGCCTACGCGCGCGCGCGGCGAATACGCGATGCGGGCGCGCCGAACGCCGAGCGCATTACCATAGAGACAATCAAGAGTCAACACGGTGGCCGTGTTGACATTGGCCCGCTGTTACACTCAGTTTTGTAACGATATCGGGAGCCCGCATTCCGACGCTCGTTGTGCTAAATGAGAGGCGCGATTGTTCTCGAGCGAGCGATCGCCCACGTGCCGGCTATTGTCGCGCCGGCGCGCGCTTGCACAACCCTACCCGCTTTAAGGCAGGTGAACATTCGCTTTCCGAAATGGCCTTGCGCTCACGAAGGGCATCATGGATAATGCCTTTTGCAGGGGAATAAATTATTTTTATATCTAAAGAGCACACAAGCTAGTAAGCAAACAGATCGGCAGATTGTCACTGCAAGACATAAAACCTCACGATATAACATATAAAGCTCGTTTCCACAGGCAGCGGCAATAAATTGGACGTCGGTTCTGACAATTCTGAGCAGTCTGGGAACGGAAGGTTGAGCCACAAGAACGTTGTAAACATGTCCAGAGTGGAAAAGCGCAGAGCGGGCGGCGTCGCAGCGGACGTGCTGGCCTCGCTCGCGCGCCACTCCGTACGGATCGGGTTTCGTTCCGCAAAGTCGAGATAACTGCATGCTACCGCCGGCCGCTGCATACTTGCATACTGACTTTGAAACCCGCCTCTAGCCTTATTGTGCCCTCTTTTAGCCGTAGTCTCATTTAAATAGGAAGTACGAGGTCAATCGTAGTACCTAAATCGATAAGTGGAAGTTTCCTCGTGTCACCATAGTTAGTCATAGACGGCAACAGAGCGGCCGACCGGTCCGCCCGGCTAAAAACAGAGTTCTAATAATCGACACTCCATCTAAAATAGCCGCGTGACAAACGAAACCGAAAGTGATGTGTGATGCAACGGTCCCGAATTTAGCTGGTGCGGGCCAGGTCGGTGCATCGGCCGCGAGGCACGCTGGGCCGGCGCCGCGGGTGCCAAGCGGCTGGCATTTCGCACTAATGACACGAATAAGATATTAGCGCGGATAGCCGCCGTCGGAATCCGACTGAGTTATTCGGGCCGCGTGTCGAATCTAAATTAACCACCGAGTGATTCGATGGTGACGTTGTCCCTCCTCCCCCAAGCCCTGCGCACCCATCTAATCGCGCCCTAGTGTCACGTATTCGATTTTATACCGTATAAAAATTATGAGTGACGATCTTACGCGAGACGCAAAGGTATGCAAAACAACTTCAGAAATTGTCGTTATCAGCAGGCACCGATGCGAATGAAACCAGCAAATCGGTCCGTACAAACACGCAGAGACCTACACTGCAATGGTAAACACGCGAAGGTGAAATATTTTTACACGTAGTCACCGATAAACTTGACATTACAAAACGCAGAGAATCTGTAACATACATACATATGTATATGTATTTACATATTCGATTGAATATATCATCAACAATTGTAGAAGCGTTGGCCTCACGAGAGACGCCCGTGAAGGGAGACATCAGTCTTCGTCCGTCTGCCGAGATCAGAGTGCATCATAAGAAGGAGAGGGGGAGGGGGCGACGCCGATGACATGGCGGGCGCGGGTCGGAGGTCCGGCCGCATTCCGCCGCCGCTTGAAAGTGAAACCGCTTCGGCGACCGAGCAGCTGTAGAAAGTCAACGATTACATCTGGCCAGTGCCGGACGAGCAAAAACTGATATCACGACGCCACACTCCCGGGAAACGAGCCGCCCCGGGCCGTGGCGTGCGGTGAAATTGCCAATAACCGCCGGCCACAATCCCTTTCATTCACTTACGCGGCCCGGCCACCGATGAAATTTTAAATTTTACTCAACTAGCTGCTACTGAAGCGAGGCTAACTAGCGACTTACCAACTCGTAATCATCGAATCGATGCACCCGACCCATTTGCCAAATTCGTCGAAATCTGAAAGGTCTTTACGAAACCAATCAGCTAATTAAATGTAAAAGTTGCTAACGTTACAATATTTGCAGAAATGTTATTCCATTAAAATATCGCAGTAATACGACGTGTGGGCTTGCAGAGATGTGAATTGTGAAAGTTGACATGCACACATCCGAATAAACGCAACACATTTAGGTAGAGACCTATATTCCATAAACTTCTCTAGTTTAATATTCACTTCAAAACCAATGTTTTCTGACCGTACACAGTCAGACAATACATATATATATATTGATGTCCTGTTTTCCAGGGTGGAATGCAGAGATTAAGAATTTCCACCGGCTAGAATTTTGGCAGTTGCTCCTTACTCGTCATTAAGAAAAAATTGGTCGTTAATAATGAACTTGACAGAATGTCCGAATGGTTAAATGCTCACACCGATATATAAATGACCACTTCCTGCAATTTCGTAACGTTTACAACCTCGGCGAGGTTAAGACGCAATTTATATGCACTCGACTCATTAACCGGCCGCGCAACAACAATTAAGTATTCAAAGAAATCCATCCGTGCACTTGCACGCGTTGCCCAGTTCTATTCAAATGTATTTGCATACGTAACAACGCACTGTCTGCGAGTGTGGTGGTCGCACTGTTCCCACTGCACATCCTCATAAACTAATACGATAATAATAATACGATAATCATACTACAATGAAATATTATAAAAATTTACAGTCACAGAAGAATCGTAACGTATATAATTTATTGTTCTAGCAGCAGTCGCGCTTGCAAACGCTCGACCTACGAAGCAGTCGTAAATTATTATAGACCATTTTATTTTAAATTTAAATTAAAATCCACCAACAACATTTTAGTATCAATGCGTGTAAATTGGGTTATGACGTCACAATATAATGTGGAGCGGACCCATTTTGAGACAGAGACACGAAATTGTGTCAAACTTGTTATTTCAGTTATATATACATACAGTATACCGGCTGATTGCGGTATAGCGCAGCCTAAATAAGCACGGCTAAATGCCCTGGCTGCCGACTGGCAGTAGCGCCGGCAGTGCGAAAAGCTGTGCCCTGCGATCTCCAACCCGCATGCCCAGCGTGGAGATTACGGGCATAAACCCACTTTTGGGGAGGCCTATGCCCAACAGTGGACTGAGATAGGCTGATGATGATGATGATGATGATGATGAATAATATATATATTGTATCGCCCTAAATACTTGAACAGAATACCATTTGTATATTATTAATTGCAAATTAAGCTTATTACACAGCGAGTCCGTGTCATAACAGCGTAAACTCGTAACATGGACATACAAAGTTTAATTTAACCATTCCATTTGCGTTCGCAGTTAACGGCGTCGGATAAACAAATACTAACGGTTATAGTTACTTGTATAACTGGGGAGCTTTCGAGTTCTGGTTAGTTTTTGTTTACAACCAACTTTTAATCAAACTGTCTGCACTTCGACAGTGAAGATAGAATTGTTGAATACATTTCCGCTGCAAAACAGCTATGTTGAGTGTTGTTGTGCAGCGTCATTTCGAGAAACGTGTAAATAATTAGTCTATTTGATTTAATATTATTATGAATTTAATAACTTCTTAAATTAGATTATAAAAATTTGGTTTCACCGCCGATTTAAATTTATATCTCCGTATTTGAGATATGAGTAAGCCGTGAAACATTTAAAGGGGTCAAGTCATTACAATTATGGGACTATCCCTTAAAATATACGTGAGTTACATAACCAATACGTAATCAAGACACATATTATTAGTAAACGGAGTTTGAATCAACTACATATACTATCTATACTAATAATATAAATCTGAAGAGTTTGTTTGTTTGATTGTTTAAACGTGCTAATCTCAGGAAATATTGGTCCGATTTGAAAAATTCTTCTAGTGTTAGATAGCTCATTTATCGAGGAAGGCTATATAACATCACGCTAAGATGAATAGGAGAGGAGCAGCAATAAAA
>DWDT01000041.1:0-33111 GCA_018245595.1 Microceris scylla
ACCAATTTTCATAATAATCGGTACAGTAGTTTTTGAGTTCATCGATAACATACATACAAACATTCATTTTTATATAAGAGATACACGGACTCACACACACCTCCGCCATCTTTACATATGTAAACATATGCGCATCTGATCTTAAATATACTTAAAGAGAGCCTGTGTTATGATAACCAGACGGCTGATAAAACTACATCTGTATAATTATACTGTTCAGACACAGAGTAAATTCTCGTGACGTCACAGATTTTTATTTTAGTTAGGAATCGAGCGAAAATCTAGCCGGTAAGATTCACTAGTGAGATAGTAAGGATTCTTATAATAAGACCTATCGAATAATTTAATGTATCCTTGCTAATATTGATTTTTATTACTATATAATTATAAAAAAAACATATTTTGACATGTATATAAAGAAAAATCAGTATACTGCAAGTCAACGAGTCATTACCTGGTTCCGTAGCGACCGCACCGAGTGCGGAACCCAAATAAAACTTCAATTAGAACGTAATACACGTTTTGATCCACAATGAATCTTAATGCACAGATCGAACAAAGAGCCTGTTACAATCGGGCGCGATTAAACTGTCGCGAATCGCATTATCGCTGGTAATGTTCGCGGCAATAAAAATCGCGATCGTATTGTTGTTCCACGTAATTATAATGATAAAAACATCGCAAACATTCGTTTACAACGTAACTCTCAAATAAAATTAATCTTTATCTCTATACTGATAAAGTTCAATTTTAATTTGCTGCTTTTGTGAATTATCTGTACGGGATATTTGGCTTTTGCGTAGTAGTTTTAAAGTTGGGTTTTCTTTGAATGCGTACTTTCTACGGTTGCTGACCCACGTATGAATATATTAATTTGTAGTGTGTGCCATTGTGTCTTAGTTTCTATTATTGGCGCAGTATTAATTGTTAAAGTTCGGGACGGTTACAACGGGTTAATGGTGTTCTGTGGTGTTCCGATGGTTATTTACCCCATTGTCATGGTGTTTTAGGATGAAAGCTTGTTATTCTCGGCTCGGACCATATTAGTGAAGGCTACGAGTAATTTGAGGCAATTTATTTAGCCTTTGTGAACTCGCTAACCTTCTTTAGTGTTTTGATATTAATTTAACAGTTCGTCTTTTAGTAACTCATAGATTAGTATTAAGCATATTTTGACCTTAATTATTGTGAAGTTTGTAGGGTCGTACTTGGTCATTGTGGTCACACTATTATCTTGACCCATCTCATTCTGAGAGGAATCTGTTGAACGATGAAACAGTTGATGATCATGGTTATCATTCTCATTACTTCGATGATCTCGGTGTCGTTTCTTTTAATACAAGGATACAACAATATGCCTACAATAAAGGCACATTACTAGAAGAATCTGTTTTATACACCTAGATATGTATATACAAAGTAATTTTTTTGTTCACAAACCATTCTGTATTTCGATGTATTGTAAATCAGTACTGGAAAATCTTTCCAGGTGTCTGCATCTATAACCGGGAAGTTGAGAAAAGTACATTAATTTCTGGAAAAATGGAAAACACCCAACACCAAATAAGAATACCATTAGTAAGAACTGAATAAAATATATTCAGTGACAAATAAAATGTAGATAAACCAACAATGACACAAAAATACTTACAAAATAGTGTTCGGATTACAAAAGCAATATAGGTACATATGGATAATAGCTTCCTATTTTTTATTGCCACATTTGAATACCAATTGTAATATATTTCGTTTGTAATGCATTCGGAACAATTATTCAAATTTGCACTAATGACAAGTATCTGTACGCAATATATCTCACTAACAATGTATGTGCTGTTGTGTGTCACTTATAAAAAAACCACACGTGGCTGGTATCCGTATAAACGTCACCCGTCTTGTAATTTATCTTTTCAACAATCATTTTTACATCGTTTTCCCGCATCCCACCCTCTGGTGTGATTAATGATGGATGGATTCCTGAATAATTACCAAGACTTTTAATATTCAAGTGATTTCGTACAATGGATCCAGCGACCAATTTCCAACTCTATTGTACTGTGATAAAGCTCACATTGTTCTGTTTTAAACGGATGACCCTTAAAGCGGCATTTAGTTGAAAAAGGACGTAATTGAATATTTTCTTTGCGAGGTATTTTGATTCGATTGTTAGGGTTTTTACGGGTCGATTTCGACTGGTTTCGCTTTAAATAACCAACAAAAGCGAGAATACCATTGAATGCAAATCTCCACTCGAGTTTTAAGGGTAGTGCGCGTTATTAATTTGTTATAATTGTCCCCCCTCACGTTCTCTCGCATGTGGCATTTTTATTGCGAATTAGTCGCATTCATTAATTTTGTTTTTCTTTTCATAACTCACAGTGTGGTTTTGAGTACCGATATTATTCTTTGGGTGTATACGTTTTTTGAGGTCTGTATCGGTTATAATAGCTTTCGTTTGCTGATTGTTTGGCCAAACGTTATTGTTGACTCTTGGTTCGTTTCCAATTGTTGCTATTATACCATGAACTAATTCCATTAGTACACATTCGATTGCCATTATGAAATCAATATAAGCTGCTTGTAGGATATTAATTTCATTGCCAGCTTTGTTCAGTGTTTGATTTATTATGTGATTCATTTCAATTGTAAGCTTCATCTCCACCAATCCGCAACATAACAATTTGGTGGAAGGCTCTCTAGAGTTCTAGCAGCGGCAGAAATACCCATTCCGAGCAGTGAACTATACATTTAATTATAACTATTCACAGTAAACAATTGTTATTGTTTTATAGATTATAAGTGTGTTTTTTCCAAATGGGACCCTTGTAGAAAATTACTGGCTATTTTTGTCTTAAAATCTCACTAAAGCCTATGAAGGATGTGACAACAATTTTACTACAGATATGTACTTCACTTCATTTCAGTGCACCCGCTAATTATCCGCTAACCGTTAACCGATTTAACAATTGCCTCGTTGATCGAGTGGTTGCAAGCGGAATCGCTGATCGAGAGTTCCTGAGTTCGATTTTCACTTCACCTACTACCGGGTTCCTAATAGATATGTTTCGTTAAATTCCTAGTTTTCATAGCTACTCCATTATCTCTTGGTTATAACGCGAGACGAATCTCCGAATCTTCCACAACTCACTCATATAACTACCAATCCTATTAAACCATTCATGTCGCAATACATTTATTTGATTGAGCTTAACACATCCCAGCCACCCTCTGTTTAAGGGTAAATTAATTTGCATATCTATTATCTGTTGACCCTCCTGATCACTCGAAAATATGTTTGCTAAATTGCCGTTTCTATTCCGTTTCTCTGCGACTACGTAACATATTAGTTTCTATGTATGTACTTATTTCATAGGGAAGGAGAAAAGATTTACTGGATAAAATGCTTAAAACTGGTATAAATAGTATACAAAAATATGTTATTTAGGCTTCATAGGTTTGCTGTTATTGAATAATAAAATATATTCGCTCTAATACCCAGAAAAATTGCTAAACCTACTACAACATTTTACTTTTATCGGGTTTTTTTATAGGGATTTTAAAAATCACTGCGTAGAGGATCAACTTAGTCAATTTGAGGTAACTCTTTTGTCATAAGTACTATGGATTGCTTAAAATCGACATGGAAGAAAATCTAACCATGACAAATCTTTTTTGGGCGAGGGCAAACAAAGACGTATTCCTAAAAATCCAATGCAGTTTTCACTCGGGCAATTAGGGCTGGTATACGGAACCACTTAGCCTTAAAATGTTTTACCACAAACGCATTGAACGTTTACCAAATTCATTATCGATGACGATTTGCGAGGGGTGCAAGGGGTGCGCAATTCGTTCCGAGCGGGTTGTCAACGAGTGCCGCGTCTTGAGTGCGTCGCGTAACGAGGCACTAGCTCCCAGTTCGGTGAAAACCTTCACCAAATTACATAAATGAAAGTAATATGGACTGGCCTGTTGGTGCTGTAGTTAGTGAAGGAGCGTTCCGGATCAGAACTGGAAGAACATTTGTATGATGACTACAAATGTGCTGGTGATGTCGACTGCTAAGTCGAGGTGGACGAATTCATTCTCGCCCAGGGCAACAATTTTTGTGATTATCACAAGCATTTGTTCTTGGTGTAAGTGTATAATTACTATAATATAACAGCTAATAAACAGATGATTATCAATTGTTTACACCACATGAGAGGTATAAAAATTTAAACAGATGATTAGTTGTAAACATTGGATGGCTTTGTCACAGCAAGTGATTTCAAATAATGTACTATAACTATATAATGTAAAATACCCATCAAGACTCTGGTTAATGCTGTGGTTTGAAGAAAACGGAGACGTTATTATATGAATTCATAAATATTCGAGTAACTTCAAATGAACTTGAGCTTCGTTCTGATCACAGAGTCATGTATAGAAATATTAATGGTCTATTAAACTATGTCACCTGTTGTTAAGCCTGATGCGTAAGCTAGCAAGTTCACTTTAATTATTATCTATGCTGGGTCATACCTCGTAAGTAGCAATGCCCAACAAATTAGTAAAGCAGTCACGACAGCACTCAAAACTGGTGTACAATATCGCTTACGCCGTCACAAAGCGTCCAACACATGCCCACTCCAAATCTATACAAAATTTTCGAGCATCCTCGCTCCAGTGTTGTTCGATACCCTTTGTCCCTTTCAGGTACTTATTAATTGTATTATATTATGATATTATTAAAAAGATATACCATATACATTAATGTTTCATTCGAATTCATTCGCGCGCGAAAACTGACGGAGCTTTCCGGTCTTCAAGTGGATCCATTCATTCATTTGTTGTTGCGACCCGCAGCGTGCGAGGGAAATTAAAACTTATAGGCACAGAAATAAAATTGATTTTAGAAAATTTGAATTTACTAATAGATTTGGGTACACCTTTACGAGGCCTCGAAAGACCGCATCCGTTTTGAAATAGTTACCTCTTTGCACAAACTTCGAGGACCTACTTAATTTTTTATGTTTCCCTAATTCGGTTCATAGATTTAGTAAAAAAAAAAAAAAAAAAAAATTGAGGGATAGGACCAATTTCTCTTAACTATAAAGTAACAAACAAATATGGTACCTAACGATAATTTCCGAAGAGGTAGGCAGAGAAATGCAGTACAATCTCACGCTTCACCAGCTATATTTACGTTCCTTTATGGAATAAGGATGGGAACATTGCCATACAACGGGCAGAAGTCCAGATCCCGACCCGCGGATCGAACCAAGGTTCTCTCGATCAAGTCAATATAAAATTATTATAGTATAAGATGAATAGTAGCCCTTCTTTCAAAAGAAGCATTTCATTACTAAGGAAAATTTCCCTGTTCTAATTCTCGTAATCGAGGACCGGCGATCTCCAACTATGCATTAAACTGTTCCATCCCCTGAGACTGGACGCGTGACTCGCAGCTTTAACCCTAAAATGTTCTACCCCGTAGGTTCTTTTCACACTACTTGAGAAATTACTCATCACGCTTCAGCTATGGTTACAGCTGTGTTGTGGAATCTTATTTCTTAGCCGTTCCACATAGCGCATATATTAAAAGTCTCTCAAGTCGATCTTTAAGTCGTTTAAAGTACATATTTACCCTTACATATACAGTAACTACAATAAAAATATCTTTTATTGCATTTGAGAGATACAATTGAATCTTTCGATACTACATTTAGTGTAGTCTCGACGCGTCAGTGTGAGCAAACCCCTAAGTAAAAGGGTCGCGCTCAAGATTGATTGTCTAAGTATTGTGCTCTGAATACGTCGAGAGCTATTTGAGGAGATTACGTCTTGGGAAGTTGCCGAAGACCTCGCTTTGGACAAGGGCCCGGCTGCCACTGTTGGGTACTTAGCTCGTATGATTGCGCAGATTCTGCCGACATTCACAATGGAATCTAATGTAAAGAGAGATGACCAGTACAGAATTCGTGTAAGTGCCTTGGAGCTGTACAAAAAAGTTGCTAATAAAATCGGAATGATGAGTTTTATTACAATATAGTACTCGTACGTATATAAAGTACCATCTATTGTAAATAGTATGCCTTCCTTGAATTACGTCAATGGTGATCGAAAAGAATAATTCTTATTTAGCCACGAGAACGACAAGAGGAACAAAATTATTACAAAACTGGTCTAAGAGGTATTGTCATCAGAGAAATATTGTGTCCTTTGTTCGCGCTGAGAACGAACCATACACGACTGAAAAACCTACAAAACGTTATTCAGTAACTGAAGGAGGATGGCATAAAGAGATTGACAAAGAGCTTCGTGTCAACCGAGTTAGCGTACTAATTACTGAAGAAATACACGCGGACAATGTTAAAATTACACCTGAAATACTTCCCAAAAATATATTTTCCACGTCGTAAGGTGCAAATTTAAATAACAACAATGTTGTCAACGACAAAATTAACATTGTTACAAATAACCAAATGTCAGTCATACTGATTATTAATGATGTTATTAGCAAAGTTACATCAACGGACGTCGACGAATTGACTAACCATTGTGTTAAATTTGAAGAGTGTAAAAAATCGGAGAAAGAAGCTTAAGACAATATTATTAGTTGTAAGTCAAGCCGTTAATATTTCTTCAATGGTGTTGCTAAAATTAATTATCTATTCAGTAACAGGCTTTTATGGGTTATGAATATGTAATTTCTTTTGAAGAATTGTAAAGATGATTTAGTAATAACTCTAAATATAGAATTACATAAATGTAGTATTCTTACATCTCGAAATCTGACCCCGAACTAGGCAAATTCTGTGTTATGATAACAGGACATCTGATGAATTACGTATATATGAACATACAAAGTAATGCCTATTCACATATTTTTTACTGAACAACAACTTAAACTAATACCTGTACTCGTCAATCAAATATTTCTTCCGCGTGGGAATCAAACCAACGAGCCCCTTCTCAATAGACCGGTTGAATAACCACTGGACCAACGTAAGTCAGAAGGCGTTGGCGTCTTCTGACTTACGTTGGTCCAGATGTTTGTGACGGTTTAATGAGAAGAATCAACATCCTCGTATCAAAAAGCGATTGTCGTTATTTTGCGTGATAATTACTGGATGTCCACCGTTCTCATTAGACAGGCATTGCGCAGTAGACTGCTTCACATTTAGCATCCATTGATGATGACCACGACAAGCAAACGTACAATTTTGGCCTGCGATATTTAGGATAAGCTTCAAGGCTTAAGCTTATAGCGATAAAGTTGTCTAGCGGATTAGTTACATATACTCGTATGTATATAAATGCATGTTTTCCTTCACATATTTTAATTTGCTTCCATATAATTTTGATCATTTATTGTTTATGAGTATTAGATTATTTTTGTATATTTTTATTTCGTTCTGTTTTTACAAAAGACGATTGCCATTACATTAGGAAAGCTTATGATAATTATATTTAACGTTATTGATTGAATTTTTTCATTGAACAAACCATCTGCATATTTGCAGATGTTGAGCAAGAACTTTTATTGACTTGCTCAAAATTTGCAATTCTCTCATTCTTCTAACTTGTGTCCGTCTTGTTCGTGTTCGTCGGAGCCTTAGCTGTTTGCCACGGGGTTGTTTGCCATGCCGCACAATGCCATTTAGCGTCGCCACTGTAACGATTGTTATGTAACATACCAAAATAGTCGCTACTCGTAGCACAAAGGATTTTTGATATTAAATGGATGTGAAAATAGTGATTTTTTTTGTAACCATTCTCAAAATATTTTTATTTAAGATTATTACGTTAGTACTGTTTTAGGTGTACATGTTTTAGCCATTCCTGCTTATGCATAACTCTTTTATCAGGCACAGGTATTTATTATATTTATATATTAGGACTATTTCACAGACAGGCTATATAAACTTATATAGATAATTTTACGCTTAAACACAGACTAAACATTTCGTCATCGTCATCAGCCTATCTCTGTCCACTGTTGGACATAGGCCTCCCCCGGTGAGCGCCGTCGCGCTCTGTCCTCGGCCGGGCGCATTCAGCATCTGCCTACAGCCTTTCGCAGGTCATTCCACCAGGCCAGAGGGCATTCTACACTAGTTTTGTCAATAAATTGCCATTTGGTCAAGTATTTGTCTTAAATAGTACCTAATCGAATCCAAAGCCTCTGGTTTGGCCTCTACTGGACAACTCAAGAATTAAGATACTTGAATTTCTCGGATAAGTCAACATTTTCGGTCATCAAATATTAGTCAATGCTCTTTTGACAATAACCGACGCGCTCACGTCATGAGCTTAAAAATATCTTTGAACATCAAATATTATTAAGTAACCATAGACAGCTACTGGAAATCCAGTCGTAAGTCACACGGATCTGCAATAAATTATACACAGCTTCCTATATCAAAACATGAGTAAGATAAAATAATCGTAGCATTGAATCAGTCGAGTCCTGTATAATAATATTACATCCATTGTCCATTGTACCGGACAGAAATAAGACAAGCAAAATTCACTGTTATCTGATTAAAAACGAGCGTCATTAGAGTGATATTCGTCAAACAATAATGTCTATCATTTGCTTGTCACATACCGGATTGCCACAAACGGAGGAACGGTTGCAGCGCTTAAAGGAACAAAGTTCCATTTCACTATAGACCTGTTCTCACATAGAACCTTGTCGCTATAACGCTGTCAGTAGATACGTCATTTCGGATTGAAACTGCAGTTAATCTTGATCCCGATAAAAGTGCAGCTCGGCGGAGAGTCATAAAGAGTGTTCCTTTGTCCGTCTGTCAATCATTGATCGATGAAAACGAAACTCTTAAAGCTTATAAGGTACGACGCGGCTACTATAAATAAAAACGTTAAATAATGACACCGGAATATTAAAGATATGGTTCCCGTACTAAGAACGAGCAGTAAATTTTATTGTTTCAATTATAATTGAATGTCTATTCTTAGATGACCAATATTAACATGTTTAACGACTATTTCGGGTACCAATGATGCTAAAGAATTTCTTTAGGACTTTACTTAAGAACTTCGCCTTAGGAAATACGTATTGGCACTTGCTTGTCTGAATTATCTTTAAAATTGAGCTTCAATTCTAGTAATATACATAGGTACATTCCCGCACGTAATATAGTTATAAGCAGTATTTTTGACCATTAAATAGTGTTCTTCTCCAATATAAATAGAGTCGTACTGTTGCTAATAATATCTTAGAGAATTACACGTGTAATAACAGTTTTTTTTTTGTCGCAGTATACAGATACGCTATTGTGACGTCACACAGATGTCGGATGGGTTGTAGGTTCTATGTTTTCTTGTAACTGGCGCATTTATTCAATGGCTAGGGAACCTAACTGCTGAGTCGGATCGTTGATTCGATTTTAATTCGAAACAGGTATTTGTATGATGAGTACCAGATATACTTTATTACAATACGTTTACCTGTATTCCATAGTGGGACATATAACATGCCAAGTGAATCCTGGGAGTGTACCCCATCCCACTGCCTACGTGTTGGAGGATAAATAGCCGTGATGGTACTATATGTTTTGATTTTATTCCGCAATTCTAAACTGATTTCTTCCATCTGTAGTTGCACAGATAAGTTTTATTTAAACTATAACAGGGTATGGTCTGGTCGTGACAACAATGGCTCGAGGGCGAGGGTTGACACGGGGTTGGTTCAAGATGTACCTTGCACGAACGCCGGATCGCGATTTGTATCGCCGTTTTCAAATTTTGGGTTTTCTTTTTGGTTTTGGTATTGAATATTCTTAGGTTATCGACAAAATAGATATTATGTGACCATGAAAAAGAATTAAGTTAATAGTTAATAAGATGTTTTAAATATTAGGCGTTAATAAGTAGGGGGCATGTTAGATATTTTTTTCGTTTCATTATTTTTAGTTGTTTCGAACACTAGGTACGAGTAACTGCCCCATCATTCGTCTAACTTTGTTCAAACTAAAACAAATATGTACTTGTGGACTTTAGGGTATCTACTACTATCTACTACTATCTACTACTACTATCTACTACTACTATCTACTACTACTATACCTAATACTGCTATCTACTACTATCTAATAATGTATAGGCTCAGGCTAAATTTAATCATTTGTATCTACGTACTTACTTACTTAATTTGTTATAGTTTCGATGTTTTTGTAAGTAATCCAAGAATATATTTATAAATGAATTTCTAAATCAAACCTTATATAATTGGTGTTTTAATACTAAAGTACAAACATGCGAGAGATCGAAATATTGGATTTGTACAAAGAGAACTTTTTTAAATGAACAGTGTAGTAAGCAAAAGTCACAAGACCGTAAGGCGTAACCCATAGACATCTGTGACTGACCACGGTCAGGATCGTAAAAATGTGACTGTCAGTATTAGATAGTTCTGTTAGCATCAATTATTAATTACGAGTATTTATTAGTCCGTGTTAAATTGGGGACAGGACTAAGAAATAGAAACCAAAAAAATACAACGAAATTAAATTACTAATAGCAATAACATTTTTATTCAGTAGATTAGCGATTTGTACCAACACAAAAATAAATATCAACGTTAATTAGTGTAACCCAACAATAGCGCCGTGGGTCCAATCGACCCTATGATTCAATTTGCATCAAACCCTTATTGCGATTGTCGCAAAGTATACTTTCCTCACATATTTCAATATAATGGTGCATGTCGTTAATATTATGTGCAAACAAATAGTTAAATATTTTTATGCGAGATCGCTCGTAAAACTTGATTGAAGCTCCGTTTAATAACTCAGGCACAAAGGACCCAGTTATTGGCAACTAAGCGTGTTATGGGTGTATTTTACGATATTCGTTATCTTTAATAAAGGTATTGGATTAAGTTTCTCAGTCCCATAAGCCGTGGTGTTGGAAATAATAACAGTTTGTCGTAATTACAAGAATCTTAATGTAATATAGTTTTTTTCCACCTTGGTGACTTTGTTTTAATATTTTTATAAGTACAAGTAAATTTATTTCCAAAAAATTCATTTATATTCCTTATATCTTGACTGAATAATGGTACGTATCCCAGAACTCAATTAGATACATTATATAAGAATACTATTTAGGATTACTTAATGTATATAATTAGTAAAACTAATTTAATTAATTGAACTTAGAAGCTCATAAAGAATGTGAATGCTTAAATGTTACTTAGCATTATTTATTGAAACCTGAGAGTGTACTAAACTCCTCTGTCTAACCTTCGGAGCTTACAGGCGTGATGTTAGGTTTTTTTCTCATTATTTATCGATAGGTAGGTAATAATGGTTACTAAATTAAATATGCTTATTTATGTACCTACCTTCTATACAAAAGTTATAGGTAGCAAAGTATAATCAATTGAAATCTATTTAAATATTCAAACGTACTTCACAAGACACGTCAAACACCCGTCAAAACGGTGTAAATACACGTCATAAGTATTTAATATCGAACTGTTTCACCCCCCAATCGATACAGTCGCTATTGTGTTACGAACACGCTGGCCTGGGAATTTCAATCAGTGCCCCAAAAGAAACACGGACAGTAACAGTGATCCGACAACAATGCCCACCTGAACCCTTCCTTCTCTTCAAGAAATTTATTAACTGGTTTCACATAATACGTATTTAAAATACATGTGTCCGTGCATATGTGAATACATTATTGATATTATATGATAGTTTATTTTAGCCGACGGTGTTATTGTGATTTTGAAAACATTTCAAACGTTTTGTCGTGGCGTTGAAGGGTTAGATATCCGTAGGTCCGCGGGTACGTGGGGCGACGCATTGTGACGTCGGGTGTCGGCGGACGAGAAATCGTACAAAACAAATTGCTAGGGATTTTGGTCTGAGTCGTTAGTTCGGGTCATCGGCCCCGATGCGATTTGGGACAGCTTTTGACGGCAATACGTCAGTTTTTATTATTATTTCCGTTGATTGACAACCCTGCCCAGTGGACGCTAAGGTTAATAAAACATCCGTTCTGGTTTTCCTTTTATTCGACGCCTTTATAAAGCACATGCGCTTCTCGTAACTTTTACCCATACGAAATCTTTTTGTTGTGTCAAATGTTTATTCTACACAGTATATTCTTGAGCTTTTTGGTCTGGTATGGTAGAATAGGGTTACTAATTGGATGCAACGCATTAACTGTGGGTCATAGTAAATATTTTTGCTGCACTTAGGGGGCATATACAACTTTTACTAATTGTTAATAATGAGTAACTAGATAAGAATTCTGTTAAAAGATTAGAAGTTAAGATTTATTTTTATCTATCAATAACCAAGCAGTGATATTTGCCTACCAATGTATGTATATTATCACCTCTGAATCAGAAAATCTTTTGAAAAATTACCCTTTTTAACATTTTAAGAGTTAGGCAGGTTTAGGTAATTGAATTATTGAAGAAGCGTGGACTTTCAACCAATATCTTGGTTACATGACTTAATGAAATATATATAAAGCTAGGTTGGAACTTAGCTTTTTAGTGTTGGAATGTTCTCGAAAATTGTCGAATATTCGTTATGAATATATTGACCAATGTGTTCTTTATTGAGTCGGTAGTTAAATTATTTCAATGACTTCGAACCATTGCTACTAGCAATTAGGCAAGATGGCTGTCAACGGCCTTAACCTTTCTCTTTTTAGAAGAGCTAGGGAAGAGGAGATAACAGGGTTGGTGAAGATGATTATATTCCATTCACGTCCACAAATAGCTCACTTTCCAACCCAAATCTTAATTAGGGAACAATTTCTAACGAGTGAGAATAGATATATAAAGATCTCAAACAATGTATCCTTTAAAAGCTCGCCTACCTACCGAGGATAAACAAGAAACTTCCGAGAAGACAAAAGCTACCAATGTTACACCCGAATGAGATCACATTGCCTGTTTGCCCACTGATCAGCACCTCGGCCATTGTTGCGCAAACACAGCTCCTGGCTTGTTTCGACGAGTGATAATTGGACAGATAAAGAGTCGAATTAGATCGACTGTTCAGCTCTACCTCGCACAGATAGAGTAGCGTCAGAGGTTATTTAGAGAAAAGCTTAAGACGCTAAATACCGTTATGCTTTTAACTGTTGCAATATTAAGAAACTTATGAATGTACACGAAGCACGTCTAGTCTGTAAGGATATTTAGCGCCTGTTTTTTTTACTAAAAGACTTTAGAATTTTTTTACTGAAAAAGTTTTTCTTATAAAAACATATTGACACAAACATTTAGTGGAGATATATACAGACGAGTATCTATGTATCCCGTAGGTGAAATTTTTTTCTTTTACAATTAATAAGTAATCTAATGTTTTGTCTGTAATAAGGTGATCTATGTATACCGCAAGTGGCAAGCACTTGAGACTTGATTGCTCAACGCTTCGTCAAATTGATTTTTATTGAACCACGTTCCACTGTTTTAAAAGTCCGCAACGTGTATACCATAGAACGTTCATTTTAAAATTAGAATTAGTTTTCCAGGCTATTGCTACGTAGCAGAAGTTTATACTTACTGCTTTATTTGATGTACCTACATCATTTAATTGCCGAATAGAGGAAATTATTCTACCACATAAATGTTCGATTTTTTTAGAACATGTAATTCAAAATTAATAAAAGATAATCATAGAATTACCTATGTACTTGCATATAATTTTATTGGTATAAACGTAGAGGTAACTTGTTTTCTGTACCTACTAAAGATCAAACAATCGCAAATATGAACTGTGATGTAAAATTAATCTTAATCGACTTATCATAAGCAGTATGTTGTACGTATGAGTAATAAAAACAATACCTGAGATAAGTATGTTCTAAACACAAATAATAGTCAGTGGAAACCATGAAAAGTATTTACACATATTTTTATGTGAAATTAGCTATCGTAGGTACCAGTGGTATAACAGATATTACATTTGTCAATGGAGTTTGATAATCTGTTATAAGCTTCGGTATTGGTTCTTCTAGTTGTCGAGGAGCCCGGACAGCCCCACGTGGGTGTAAAGTGATGGCACAACATTCAGGTTTGTTTAAGTAATGGACTATGCCAGGAACATTGCCTCAGGATTGCGGGATGCGTAGAGTCGATGTAAATGTTTTTTTATGCGAACTCGCAGGCAAAAGAACTTAATTGTCCTAGAATATAACTGTACGAGTTGGCCTGTTAGTGTTAGAACTAACTTATTAACTGCATGACATTTAAATTAATATAGTAGATAATATTCGTAATACATCAAATATGTAAAAGTTTGTGTATAAATGATATAGCAATGTGATTTTTAAAGTCTGATTTGAACAACAAAACAAATGCATCTTACGCAGTATTTTGAAAATCTTAAGTCAACATGATGCTTTGTATTAACCAGAGTTGCATCATAACAAAACGATATGATAATGAAAATTGTTTAACTTTAATTCTCATATCAATTATTTTCTTATTAATTTTTATATCAATTGTAACTGAAAATTTTCACGAGAATTTTTTGAGTTTTATGTTGGAAGGTGTTATATTAACCTAGTAGATATATGAATACGAGATTAAATTGCGTTCATATGTGCGTTCTTAATGTGATAATGTTTAAATTATAATATAACAGCTCCATGCCCTGCCCTCTTCTCCACCGCGCGTACTACAGAAGTCCTGCTTTATTTCCACAAACTGCCCACCATCCCCTTCTGGGAAGCGTCTCGCTAAGTGGGGCTATGATGAGTATTTGAGCAAATTAACACTTTTATACAACTTCTATCCCTCTGCTTACAACTTGACTATGTAGAGCTTTTTTCGTTTCTCTAAATTAATACACTAAAATATTTATACATAGGTATTTGTCCTTAGTTCTATTTTTCATTGCAAATGTACAAATCTATGAGATGCTAACAGAATAATATAATGTTTTAGCATAGATTGACCCGCAAATTGAAGAGGTCTAAATCTTACTTATCAGCTTTAGTGCGGATAAGCAGAATGAAAAGTTACGAGTGAAGAGAGATTGGAAGAATTTGCAATGATTTATAAGCTTTTGAGTGTTTAAGTTTTATCTAATCATAACAATTCCTATCCTCTGGTCGTACTTGAAGTACGCTTCGCAAAAGCTTGTTCTCGTCGGCCACCCAAGGATACATTGACTGCTGCGTCCTTACTTAAATACAAATCGGAAATGATTCGCAAATACCCTTAAGCTATGAACACTTATGGCCAATCAAAATTTAATTGTGAGATTGACTTTAGTTAATATTTTATATCCCACTCTTGGTATACACTGAAAGACCAGATTCCCCCCGGCTATCTTTACCTAATTGGATACCAGCTGATGTTAGAGTCTCTCTAAAACCAGTATGTTATGTAAGGAGTGTAAATGTAGGAATAGACATATTTAACATTCGGTGCTGCTTTACCCGTAAGAAACCTGGTAGTACACATATAGTACACGTATGTATGTATGTATGTATATAGTATCAGTAATAAGAAACAACTTCGTCATAATTAGCACGTCTAATAATATTCACAAATTATTCAATTTTATTTGAAAAATAAATCAAATTGCTCATATACAAAAGATCGCTTGTTATAATTCGAAGGAATTGGAAAGTTCTTCATAAATATTAAGTAACTTTCATTTGATTGTGTACGTTATGTTATTTGTAGAGTATTTCGGACAGGAAGTGACGTATTTGCTCATGGTGTCCACTTACTATTCCTGGCTTAACACATTCTGTATGGGCGCTGTTTGTATGGGAATGACCAGTAGTCGCCGCTGTCAGTTCTCCTTGTCACATATTTGTGAGAAATCCCAATGGGTTATTAATATAATGTTCGGTACACATGTGCTGACGAAGACAAAATTATTTTCCTAGCAAATTTCAAGTTCAACGTAGGTATATTTCTGAAAAAGTAGTAATCTCTATTAAAAAAAAATCTAAGTTCATCAGAAAAACTAAGCATTACAACATTACATTTTGACCTTATTTTAGAGCCTCTAATTTTAGTAAAAGTTTAAATTTAAGTTTCCTTTAAAGCTAAATATTACTGGTTCCATCGTCTGATAGTTAGTGAACCTGACTGATGAGCTGAGGTCGTAGATTCGATTTCCATCCACCACATATTTGTGTGACAAGCGTGTGTTTTATAAATATATATATATTCAGATGTAAAATTAACACTGACTCTCTTCAGGGTTATTATAGGATCGGATGGCGGTGTCTGGAGATGTCCTAAGCTATAAAAAATAATATAAAATTAGACAGTATGGCGTGGTGCAGCCAAGTATAAACTCTGCTTTATGGTGCCATGGTACCTATACGAATGCATATATGAAAGTGCGTGTGACGTATACGACTTCCAAAGAGGAAATCACGTTTCTATCTACCCTCCTTTGACGTAAGAGTACACATATTTACACGAAATTTCATAAAAAGGCGCTGCACTATTTACAAAATTAACAAACGTGTAACTATGGTAAACATGTGGTGTAAACTTGTCATACTATTAGCGAGTAACGAGGTAACCAGAGAGAGAGAGAGAGAAAGAGACCACAATGTGAGACTGTCTGTCACAATCAGAAGTGGTAATGGTAAATGAACTCTGTCTCCGTGGATGTAGGTATGATAGAGTTATCGTGAGGTAATGGCGGTATTGTGGTCAGTTCGTTTTTAAGCAAAAGTTGTCGTCATAATGCGTATTTTTCGTCTTGTACTATTGGCATTGCGACAATACATTGATGAGCTATCTATTATAAATTAATAATATCAATAAGTTTTTTTAATTTTTGCGTTTGATGAGTAAACGGGAAAGATTAATTTCAGCCAGCTACTTTTGAATATTCGATATGATCTCGAATACCGTCCACGTTTTGTTTTCATTTTTAAAGCGATTATTTCATCGTCTCTCGTTTACCCGTACGAAGTGAAGCGATATACTAAAGTGTTTTCGAAAACTCAGTTTGTATACCGATATTGTCAACTTATTTTATCGTGTGCATCTTCTTTTCGGTGGTTTTCTTGGATCGCTTTTGTGCTATTCTGGCTTTCGGTCACGTTCTTATCACAAAAGCCAAAGCTGACATGCGCCTGAAGTATTTTGTGAAGCATTATGGAGGTGCCATATTTTCACTGAACATTGAACTCTTTTGTTAATTGTGTTAACTGCTTCAACAAGTACCACAAGGGCCAGAGAAGCGCATACGATGTGCTAAGAACTTTGTTAAAAATACATTTCTATGTAGCTGGATATAACATAAAAGCTGCATAGCACTTTTTTTTGTTATGCCCTTTTGAACCGCCCAAATCTAACAGAGAATGCCAATACATATGTATAATATTAAGGCGCAATAAAAATAAGTGGTAAACGTATATACAAAAATAGTTATAACATTAAAAAAACCAATGCTTAAAAGATATTGTTACAGCGTGTAAAGACAAAGACGCAAGAAAGGCATTTAAAAGCCAGACACGACGTTTCCAACGTTTAAAGCGCTTAAAAACTTAATTTCGTTGGAAGTGCTAAACAATTTTTTATTGCGCACTAAAGAGATGTTATGGAAGTGAGCGGTTGGAGCGCTCGTAAAGCCTCACTGTTTATGCAGCGAAGACAATAGCAGATAAATAATGAAATTGATCGGTCCACAGTCCAGACGAATCTCGGCAAACACTTAGAATGAGACATAAAAACTATAAGCATTATTCAAAAATAAGTAATTAAGGAAGCCAGGTGGTTATTTTTAATAGATTTTTTTCGGAGTACTGTATGCATACATTCTCTAAGGATTCTCTAATAAAAACATTTATACCTAATAACTAATTAAAACTTGCAGAACAAGCTCTGTGACTTATAACACAGCAGATATGTGTGCGACTTAGATAATAATATACTCGTATATGGTAAGCTTTACGGCCAGACGTATTTGAATAATATCAAAACGCATAATTTGTACCGAAAATGGAAATTATTGGTGATGTGATACGAGTATGATGATTTAGAGAGATTTGTTCGCAGCGAAACTTTGACTCCATACTTCAAGTTTCAGATTTAGATAATGATATATTATTTAAATAATAAAGGCTAGAGCTTCTTTTCGAGAAGTAAAGATTTCTGTGTGTTACTTGAAGCTGATAGAGCAGGTCCAATTTGGCTGAAAGCAATGATAGTCCAATAAAAAAATTTCTAAGGTGTGAAGTCTGCCAACCCGCACTTGGCCAGCATAACAGACTTTGGCCTTAACCCTCTCAATATGAGAGGATACCCATATTCCAACAGTGGAATTATAATGGGTCGCTTATTACTATTATTATTATTATGATAGTCCACAGCTTTAAAATGCATCCTCCTCATCTGCGAATTGTAGGTTTAAGTCCTGGTATGCACGTCTTTTCAAAATTATGTGCGTTTGTACATTAAATGTTAGTTGTTGTAATAGTAAAGGAAAATATCGTGTAGAATGTTGCACACCATTGGTTTCCCTTAACAATTTCTAAGGCGTTTAGAGTCTGATATTTCGCATCTCGCCAACGTAACTGACTTGACCTTTGTTATTCTGAGAAAAACCGTCCATCAGCGGAGTAATAGCATCAGCAGAGCAAAGATAGATGATTTTATAGATGATGGTGACGAAAAACTAGGGTCCACTTTATGAACACCTGCGAAATTTGCAAATGGGGCAGTAACGTTTAGAGCGAATAGACCAAAAAGTAAAATACACACAAGAGTGCGTATTTTTGGCGGGTGCGATAATTTGCTTATATACAGGGTGGTAATGTACAAGTAGGTATAAGTAGGTTGTAAGATACAGTCGAACCCTAGATTCTGCCTGAAGCCGTATGCAGAGGAGTATTTCACACACGTGTGTGAGTTTTCACCGCAGACCACACCCTGTAAATTCATACACCGGACAAATAGGTGTGGCGGAATGTTCTAGAATTATCTCGAATGTATTCAATTAGTCGCATAAACGCCACCGGGACCATTATGGCCAGAATTAATAACTGCGATGAAACCGTCCACTGCGCCTATTCGACTAGCCTGTTTATAGCCTTAGCTCCATTTAGGGTTATTTACAGGCACCTGACAATAGCTAGCTTAGCCGTATTTACAAGAACGTTGTCCGCGACTCGTGGTCACACAATGGCTGCATGATTTATGCTGGCATTGACTGTTTTTCTTAGTACTACTCCAGAGACCAGTGGCACCAGGCGTTAAATCAATATGTGCCATATAGTTTTTTACAAAGATAATATACGGGCAAAGGTAATATATCGATTCCTATTCATAGTGGGAACCGATTATATTATTCTTTAGGTTGATTGTGGATGTTGCAAAATGTCTATCTTGGAAGCAGTTACAAAAGCTAAGTGTATAAACATGGAAATTATATTGGTACCAATATGTCTCAAGTATGTATAACGTAGTAGCATTTGCATCCGACTCTGTACCGATCAATCCATTGGCTGGTACAGAATACAGACATTAATTATCGAGCATAATCGCCGCTCAACCTGACAATGCTAAAATTGAGATGTTACCAAAACATGAATGTAATAAGCATGCCGTAACAAATTCTATTATAATTCAAATTTTTTTTTGTTAAAAAATTATGTTAACAAACAGATAACCAGTAATTAAAGTAAGATTTGTAGTCAGGTAGAATGGTCCTGAACATTTTTATCCCAGTCGATTTCTCGGTGGTGCAGCGAGCAGGAGAGGTGTCACGGTCAGATTAGTGTTCTGATTTAGTGCGCCTTGTCCTGACATGCTGTGACACTGGCTACAGCCAGCTCGAGCAGATAATAAGAGGAATTATAATAAGCAATGGTCTTTTGGGTTTGAAAAGGATGGAAACAGTGAAAGACGTTAGAATTTTGAAAGTCAGTTTCAAATCCATTCATTTTAAAGATTTAAGAATGCTTAAGTTTTTCCAGAAACGACAAGTGTGTACGTATTTATTTACATATCTACTAAGACTATGAAAAATGCTCGATTTGTTGTTTCGATTTATCAGGATAGTTAGACGTTTACAAAAATATAAGATGTTTCGAATTAAATTTAGGGTACTTACCTGACTGAATTCAGATACAATTTGTGCCCTAATTAACATCCAATGGAAGTGTGGACGGGTTGCAGTAATCATTTAACATTCAAATCCCCGATCTCAGTTCTTTGTGAATAATATACATATTTAAAAAAAACAATCACCACATTTCAGTCTCAAAAGTTTTTCGACAAAAGTTCCTTTTTTGGGTATTATTGCGGAAACTTTTCAAAAGGTCCTTGGTGTTTACACTCATAAACTATCTAAAGCTTGATTGTACCTACTACTGTATTCTACAGAACAGTAGGCAAAGTCCATCAGGTCTACGTGGAATGACAGCGTAGATTTCAGCATTTAACATACAATTAAAATTTTATGAGACCTGTAGTTCACGCTCCGCTAGGCTCTACCCAAATAAGTCTAAAATGCATGGCCATAGAGATAGACACAGCTTTGATGACAAGATCTGTTATATTTTTAGCATTTGCCACAAGCTAATTAACGCTTAACTGTTTTACAGCTGAAGCAGCATCAGTCCCAGTTTTTGAAACAAACAGACGTAAGGACGTTACCTCGTAAGCATATTGAAATATTGTCTCGTAAAACTCACCTCAAAGCCAACTCGTTCAGCCTAACCGACCGAGAGTTGACGTATGGCTTCATTTGACTCGCCTTCGATATATTTAGACCAACTTTATTCTGCAGAATATCGCCACATACTTCATATTTTATCACCCTTATTCATTTTCTTTACGGTTGAATGTTGTGTGTACGTTTCGTTATTGCAAGCATGCGGTTTGTATGTGAGGATGGTTTTGTAAAAGCTTCGACCGCAAGGCAATGAGATCTCTCGCAGTGTTGGAAGACAATGATACGTTTTGATGGCCCAACTGATTTACTGTATCGGAGTTTTAAACATGTGAAAGTTTTGCTTGTGACACGTTCTGTGGAGTTAGATGTGTGAGCAGATGGAAGACAGGTTCAAGCGTTGAATTTTCAATAACCTATTCTTCACCAAACAGGAAGGCCCCTGCGTGTCTATCTTTTCCTATTATGTCAAAACAGTTGAAACTTGGCTTCTCGGTAAAGTATCCATCAACGTTCGTGTAGTGTATCTGGTTCTTCATTGTTTCATTTATCATTGTCGCAAGTTGAGCATATCGGAATTTAGCCAGATCTATTTGGAGTTGGACACTATTTTACTAACGGCAAAGTTTACACTGACAAACAGAAAAAATGTCACGCGACAGTTTGCACAAATAAAATTTTTAAAACGTGATATAACAAAAAGCAATCCGTTCTCCAATTAACGACCAGAACTACAGTAAAATACACTTGTTCGCCAACAATGGACGAACAAAAATGCAATTCGTGTGCTGTCAGTATAAATCCAACGAAAAATACTAAGTTTTTGCTTTTATGAACCATCCGATCCAATGCTAAGAGGGAACAACTACAGAAATAAAAGCGACCTTATTAGAAAGCAGTAAAAACTCTGATGTCATTGTACGTATTTGTTACGACAAAAGTTTTAATAAATGCGTAATTAATCAAGATAATGAGGTAGTAACCTAAAAGCGGTTTTGTGTTTCCCAGAAGTCAATGGAATCGCAAGATCTATCGCTATTCATACCAAAACACACAGCGTTGCGTGTTTTAATACAAAGTGTAACATTGTAAGCTTTTCTGGTTATTTACTGCCACATATTTCTATGGGAAAGGTCGAAATGACGTATTGAATATTAATATGGTCAGCGTAAATGTAGTTTTAGTTCTAAATTCATTGAAAATGTTGTAGTGAAGACGTTTTTAACTTTTAAATTCAGCTGAACCTTCGAATTCATTGACCTATTCTTAATGTATACAAAATGTCTATGAACTAATGTCTCTTAAGTGGTCAAATTTACCAAGAAATTTTGAAGCTTAAATCCGAGGTTGAAAGCACAAGAAGTTTGTCCAAAAAAAATCCAGAATATCTAAAATAATAAGTGCACTTTACTTTTAAAATTTAACGTCTGTAATGGCTTTTGAATTGTAATTTAAATACATATTTACATAATACGTCTCAGGCATTTTAGACTAACTTCCAAAACATACGGATCCACAAAGCTGTTTTATTTCAACATCTCAAACACTACCCTCTCAGCAGGTCATACATTTTGCAGATACGAGAGACACGGTAGCAGAATTTACGCGAATTTCACGTGACCGCCGGCAGCCATTTTGAATTTGTGCGACAAAATATTGGCGCGAAACACGCACGTTGTCTATTCTCGCTTCGGAATTGATCATGTTATTCAGTACATTCTGCATTGTGTTGTGTTGGTTGCCTTGGTTGTGAGTGGTGCTTATTACCTGTATTTTATTCATTGTAATAAATATAAGCACATAGTATAGATATGTTGTTTTTTATAATGAGATATTAGGTCACTAAGGGCCTCTTGTCAATGTTTGGAAACAAGTATCTTCTACTTTAAAAATGTTGCTTAACTTTACGTTTTCTTATAGATTCTAATTGAATACTACTGACAGAAATTTTAACCTTGCCGTTACTAAACATATGGAATTGCTAAATCCTTTCACCCTAAGTACCGAAATCACAACTCGATTGTCTGGAAACATTTCAGATTTAACACACCCCAAATAACACTATTGAACAAAGTATACAAATAGATATATTCGCGTGAGTTCGGCTTATCAAAACTGCTCGACCGCTAGGGGTGACCTACCACTATACGTAGACCCTTTTCTCTTTTAATTCCAAGCAATTTTGCTCAAAAATGTCTTGGTGAGGGAGTCAACATGGGTCATAATTAAATGGTGTATTCAGTACCCCTAATATTCAATTGTTTCATAGTACAAGGTAATACAATGAATAAACTGTTTTGTATGCGTTCCGTACTTTGAATTTGTATAGAGTAGGAAGTAAACAGATATTTTGTACGCGGTAAATAATACTATAGTGTCTAGAAGGAGGTCACAGAAGAAAAGTCAACTTTCGAAGTAAATGTTATAGACCTTAGTATGTTCAAGGAAGCTTTAGGTTAGGTTTCAGTCCACCCCATAGCTTTTACCACGTTTAAAAACTTTCCAGGTTCATTTTTCAAAATAATATTTCTCGTTGTTTTCTTTACCTTTTGCTTATGATTTCAATAAGATGTGTCATTTAATAACAGCAATTACTAAATGACATTAGCATTTTACGTGCTAAAGCAAGAAATAGGATATTTTCGGAGCACCAATCGAGTTAATTGAAAAGAAGGTAAAGTTGTAGTCTTTACTCTTACCAAGAATCAGAGTGAAACATATTCAATCAATGATTGCGCTGTGGAGACCAAGAAACAGTATCTTATTTTATGATCTTCTGCTTTAAAACCGATTTCGCCTCTCGATTGATACACAGTCTATGGTTATTCTATTTTTTATCTCATCTCTGTTGTTCATGTTCTCTGTGTCCCGTTAATGCGTTCGCAACAATCGTTGCTGTCGGTCCGCGTTAGTGTCTGGCGCGGCATTAATTTTATATTCATAGCGATCTGCTAATCCTCTACTGAAGAAGTAGGGACTACAGAACAGTCTGCAAAGTATGAAATAAATGCGAAGAAAATTGTATCGAGCTGTATTTTTTTATGCGTATTATATTATTAACTGGAGAAGATATACATATTTGTACAGCATGGAAAGTGTTTCAGAAATATTCTTTTCGGAATCTTTGTTTCTATAATATCATTTCACTTATTTAGTAAATCGATAAGATTTGATATTAAGGATAAATTACGTTGTTTGTCAAAGTAATTAAAATCATACTAAATCAAACATCAAATACTTCATTGAAGCGAGCTTACAAACTGACAACATGGGATCTTTTTGCTGGCGGTACTGTTATTCGCAAGTATGCATCACCTTATATCCGCAAACTACGCAAACCCCACAGTTACAAAGCAATCCAGGGCACATCTGTATTGAGGGGCCTAATGTTGACTGACAGGTCCCATTGTCACAGCGAAAACGTTTGCGTCGAATCAAAGCTTTTATTGGGCAAACTGATACTGACACGTAATTTGGATGACGGGAGGTCGGTACAGAATACACATACGTGATCGTTGTTTCTACGGCAATAAGTTTAAACATTTTTGTAATTGCAACTAAGAAAACATAGTCTTAACAGACGACGGTTAAATGTAAAAAAGGGTTGTTGCTTCAAGGTATAATTTTAGTCATATTTTATTTTTATGCTTTCAAGTATCTACTTAGAAATTTACAAACATGATATTGACAAAATTTAATGGTATATTTAGTCTGACAGGACTTTTTTAAAAGAAGTTTTGGGACAATAATAGGCTAAGGCAATAAATATTGTAGGTATATATTATATCATACTATAATCGTTTATTCACCAACAATACTATTATAAACCAAAATTGAATAGCATAAGCAAATTAAAATTATTTATAACCTATACCTAATTGAAATACATACATTGATCTAAGAACTAAGGAACTAAACTTGTAAAACGGCAGTATTGAAAACTTTACCGCAAACGCCAAAAAAATGAAAACATCTTACACGTTTACGCTTGCATAATACGAATCAACCACTAAGTATGTACACAACCAACGCTAACATATCGTGAAGTTCTGTCTGATCTTAATTATAATGATACAAATATTTAAAAGCGACATTAGCTTGTGACTACTGGCAGCTCATTTGGTAGTACCTTCAATTTAAAAAGGGCGTAACTGTACAAGAAAGGATGAAACAAAGAAACTTGCAGTGAAGACATCAAACTGACTGGATCAACAACCGCACAACACAGTGGACGTGAAGTGAGACGTCGGACAAAGTCACTCATTAATTTTCAAAGTCAGACAGTGTTCGATGGCGTTACTAACTTGTACAGCGACAATGGCTAAGGGTGGTTCCACACGGAGGTGTTTATCTCGTAACAACACTGTAGATATAACACACCCCTAAATACGTAATGTAAGATCATATAATAAAGTCATTTTTATCATTGTTTTGACAACATTTTATGTATTTTTGACACTTACATTTAAATTGTTTCACATTCCATGGTAATATCAGGCAAATATATTTGTGGTTTCAAATTGACTGTCTTCGTAACGACCATAATCGACACAAAACGTCAATATTGTTATTAAAAATAACATAAGCACTTTTAATTATATATGTATATATGTACTGGCTTAACTCATGTACAATTTTTGGGATGACCCGACTAGGTTCGAACCTATAGGTACGAGGTCCTTTATTATCAGCTCTCCCCAGTTGCAGCGACGGGGACTCTCTATTGCGAATTATTGAACTAGAACAAAATCTAAACATTTCTTAAATCACAAGCTTGAGTTACGTTTGCGTATTAATTAATAACTAACAGGGTTGGAAATAGATTCTCTAAGACGCGACGTCTGAAATCTGCCAACCCGCACTTGGCCAGCGTAACAGAGTATGGTCTTAACCGCTTCATTCAGAGAGGAAACCCGTATCCAACAGAGAAACGTTGAAGGAATTAGAAGTGTATTGAAAGGATATTTGGTTTGAAGATGGTGGTTTGAAGCATGCTCGGTGACATGTGTCCAACAGAGAAACGTTGAAAGGGTTACATAATTGTTGAAAGAGGCTAGTTTGAGTTTGAGGCGTGTCCGTTTGTAACAGCCCTTATATTCCAAGACTGAGCAAGTGCTTGTAATAACAATGGCAGCAAACGCGATCCGTGTTACACGCTCAGTGTTTTGTCATTCAGATCGTATTGATACGCTCCACGACTGCTGAATACGCTGAGTGGACGCCAGCACATTTCTTTGATACATTGTTGTGTTCACGTTAAATGTTTTTGTCGAGTCTACCTCGATGATTCTATGTCATGAATGTATGTGCCCTTTCAATTACTATTTAGGGATAGTAATAAATACGAAAATAGTATCTATAATTTTGGTTTTGTCTAAGGAAAAACCATCTCCTGTTATTTTTTTTGTGTGGACACCAGTTTTGACCGAATTTCCAGTTACGGTTTAGATTTCTGCTGAAAATTGGGAAATGTTTGTTGGAAATATTCGAGAATTGAGTTTCCTAAAAGCTCAAAAATATTTCCAAAGGTTCAAATAGTATTTTACTATGTATGGAAATTAAATGATATTAGATAACTTAAAGACATTATTTTAAAATATGCCTACTTAACATTTTAACAAGGTGTTTTTATTTCCACCCTTTACAAAATGATCCCAACTTTTTATACAAACACAGAATCACGTGTCGCAAAACTCATTACCAAAGTTTTAAACACGTTTTTCAAACAAAGTAATTTTTCAGAGTTTGCCGAAATTGCCAAATCTCGACCCAGATGCTCGAACTTCAAAGGAGTAAATTTTGACATTCTTGTTAGTTGTTGCAGCGAAAATATTTTTATAAGGTTTCCAGTGACGAAACCATAATCGAACGCCATAAAAATTAAAACAACCCTTGAGAGCTTAATGTTGCCGCTAGTCAAATTATACAAACAGGTTCGCGCATTCCGTTTCTATAAAATTCCGTTCCATTTCAAGACAACTTCTATAGAGTTTTTCCTAAGTCGATTTTTATAGAGCAATACCTTGTAAATATCGTTGAAATTTCAACTTTATTTAAATATATAATCTAAATTCAACGCTTTCAAACTTTTTCTATACTGTTACAATGAATAGGTAATAGTTACACATAGTTAAACGTACCAGCGGGCACACAATACAACGCTCTAAAGAGACAATATTCAAAGACGTTGTCTCAACAATATCTGTCAGACTACTGCTACGGTAGTTCACTAATCTCGTACACTACCGTAAGTGACAGTTACAACGTGAGTTGCGTGTGCACGGAACGTCCCATTCATAGCCCTTTGTGTTCCAACAATTAGACACTGTCGTGAAACGGAACACAATTCCATGCGAGCGTCGTTAAAAACTGTTAAGTAGCTTCGAATAATATGCAATTAGCGCTCCCGATTAGTTTAACGGAAAGCTATTTTTTTAATGTGTGTTTTAATTGTTGGTAACACCTGCCGCTGTATAATGACGTATTGTTCCGAGTTACGTAGTTAGATATTAGAAGAATGCGTAAATGAAAAAAATATATGCGCCGTTAAATTATTATTTTAAGTTAATTTGCTTTTCAAAGTTAAGTACGGAGTAGACTAGTGTATTGGCGTCCTCGGCGCTGGAACCATTAATATTCATATGCATTGAACATATGTATGTACATAAGTATATGTGGTAATTGTATTATATTACCTACATATATGGAACTTCGTATCGGCGTCAACATTTCCTGATTAATATAACTTGGAATTATTCAAGATAAGAGTGAGAGCCAAGAGAGTGTCTGCCAACCCGCACATGGCCAGCGTGGCGCAGTATGGCCTTAACCCTCTCAATATGAGAGGAGACCCATATTCCAACAGTGGAAATATAATGGGTCGATTACTATAAAAGTGAGTAGGAAGGTACTTCCTAAGTAAGCGTGAAGCATCCTAGACTGCAGCTCCCTTTGCAACGGGTGAAAGTGCAATCAAACGTGAGTGTATTGCTCGAAAAAAAAAATTATAAAGAGCATAAGTAAATAAATACGCATGTTTTATCACTTTTATAATCATTCTAATATTACTGTTATGATAGACATAATATTAGGCTCAACTCAATACTTATTGGACTATTATTCAAAATCAAAATCACTTACTGTTCCCGTCCCAAGAGAGAAGGGTGTTTACTGTAGTTGTTTATTACTTAGGACGAGTTAAACTATGGTTACAAGTACAGTATGTTTCGATTCGTTAGCTATGGGAGTATCACTACGGGGAGTCATGGGGAAGGGTGCTATGGCGATTGGCGACGTATGGTGAAAGTTATGGCGGTCGTTTAAAGGGCTTAAATCGATTCGTTTGGTTTCGAGGAATTTTGATTAGATATATGTACTTAGATACTTAAGATGTACATGGCATTAGTTAATATTACAATCTTATATTAGTCTAAACTCAATTATTTCATCCAAAATTAATAAATAGTATGCTGTACACTGGATATTAAAGTTTAATTAATGTTTTTATTTAATTGTGATTATTTGTGTAATCATTGTTGGTTAAAATGTATGTGAGCAGATTTATTTAGTACGTTCTTAGGCAAATTGGACTGTACCATTATATTTATTTGTAAAATAAACCGTATTTTATCCTATTTTTCTTGATATATTGCTTCATATAGGTATACGTTCATTGTCCTAAAAACATATATCAATTTGCAATTCTGACTAAAACAGATTTAACATACTAATAACACATCCTCGTGCAAACACATGCAAGTGTTAGTTTTAAATGTACCCTCGTACACAAATAAAACAATTTAATTTCCCAAATCGTCTCCTCCGAGTGAATCATCTCGTCATCCCCTGGGGCTCCCACCCTCGCACCCTTAATTCATTGATAAATTAATTGTCCGGCAGTGTAGTGGTTGTAGTGCATCGCAAATAAACTGCCTCGTTGATTCGAGTGCGGATTCGTTGCGTTTCGCGCTGTACTGTCTAATGCAGTTTAGTTTTTCTTCTATGCAGTTATTTGCTAAACTATAGTTAGTGAATGCGGTAATATTTTCAGTTAGTTCGTCCTGTCCCTAAATTCTATTCGTAGCCAGCGTTGCTTGGCTTTAAAGCCGGTAATACAACAATATTTTTAGATAACATACGAGTACCACCATTTTATCTCAGAAACCGCTCTATGACTTTTTAAACAGTTGATAAACATTCCCACATACATATATATTTCTTAATATCAAACATCTCTATCATTACAGAATTTACTGTCTCAGTGGTCGAGTAGTTGCAAGCGCAAGTGCTGATCGAAAGGTCAAGGGTTTGATTTCCCGGTCAAGTCGTATTAGATTTTTCTAACTTAGGTTATCTAGTAGAATATTGATAGTAGTGGCACGGATTCTAGATCTGTGTGCGGCCATAGATTCACCACCTATTCCATGGGACGTAAAACGTAACTGGTGAAATGTGGGATTGTATTACAATCCTCTGCCTACCCATTCGGCCATTACAGGCGTGAGGTTACGTAAAATAATATAAATTTAAATTTTTGCCCATTATTATTACCCAAAGAGTATTTAAAGTCTCACGATGTCACATTGAACAAACTGTCTCATAGACAACAAGTCAGAAATAATGTCGCCTAATCAACAGCTCATCTAGTTGAGTGAGTAAAAAATTAGGTAATATCACTCACGACAACAATACTTCGTTAAATCCTTGCATGCGCACTGTCTCAGGTACAGTACACAAAACAATAAGCGGCTTCGAACCAAAGCGTACATGCCAAACTAAGCCGTATTGATAGAATTAAAATGTTGACAGTTCCTTGAAAAGTAATTTGACAGCTGCGTCCTTGAGGCGCTCGCGGTACAGTCGTGTGGAACACCGTGTTGTATAAATCTTTGAACAACGTCAATGAGAACAAACGGTCCCTCGCCCTGGCATAAATTGTAATATGTTAATTTATATTTAATATAATAAATTCCTAGTGAATAGAGAAATGTCCGGGGACAACGGTATATTGTCCTTGCGGTACAATGGTTAAGCAACCTTCAATTGCGTTAATCCATTTTATTGCGTGTCACGAGCAGTTTTTGTGGTGCACGGTTTAAGTACGGATGACAAAAAAATGTTTATGAGTTGGAATGATGAGCGCGTATTATGCAGTTGTTTGTTGGGTGAAATTATTGCGAAACAGAATAACTGATGAAATACTTTTTATTACTTGAACAGAATGTATACTTTCCTAAGTATTTATATTTTTGTTTGGACGAAAAAACGAAAAGTAAACCGCCCAGTGTAAATATATTAAATAAAAAAATGATTTTAGTTACCAATATAACAACAATTCTGCATTTGCATTAATACAATTCGACATAAGAATGTTGACATCTAACTACTCTTTAGCACCATTGAAAATACTTAACAAGGAAGTTTGTATATTTTCCAAAATTCTAACATTATTGCTTTACTGACTTTATTATGTAACTCCTAATAAGTACTAACATAACAGTTATAAGCAGTCAAAATAATCTTTCTCACCGACCGTACCCTGACACCTCCAGACATCTTCACAGCCGGACAGAATCCTTAAATCATGTTTAATTGTCATAGAAAAATGCTTTCTATGTAAATAAGGCTAGACGAGATTAGCGATTGAATGGTCTAATTAGGAGATTTATATGCAAAGCCTCGTTTGTGGCGCACTTTATTATGCAATGAATAGAAGCGGGTACACGGGCTAATGCTAGTTTGAGTGCACTATTGTGCGGCAATTCGTGGGTCACTCCCATTGCAACAGATTTATGACGCGTACAGTGATTTAATAAAGGATTATATTTATGGTCGTACGCATTCCCAGGAATAGGGAAACCGTTGGTCACCACAGTCCAGCATCTGTCGTTTTAATGAGCGCTGTTTATGAATTAAGAAATATTATTTAGTTTTTATTTCTTCATTAACATGAAAATAAAGATTTTTGGCTATAGACCAAATGGCATAAACTATTTAAAAAATTGATACCTCATAGTTTTGAACTAATTTGTAAAAAATTATAGTCGGGTGTAAATAGCTGTTTAATAATATTTCTTTTGACTTGGCTTATATTAAAGTCAGCAACTGTAAGTACACATACTTCTTTGTTCCAGTTCTTTTATCTTTCTATCTTCTATAGATTCTTCCCATAGAGTTCTCTATATAATTTGCAAGAAAAAACTTGACACGGATAATTTTTGATTGACAGTAGTGAGTCTTTTGTTGTAGTAGAAATCACAAACAACTAAGTTCACAGGTCGCTTCGGACGACCTTTTGTCGGAACGCAGCGACCTTTTGTCGTACTGCGTCAAGATCTTTTGTCGGAATCTTAGAACACGTCACATCTCGACAAGGAAACAAAAGCACCTTTGAACGCATCCCTTTGAAATTCTGTTACAGTCCCACTTTCCTGATGAAAACACGAAGAGAAATACATTTGAATAACTTAATTTAAATTTGTAAGGTGTGCAAAAAGTCGACGTAGTGTTTGTTAGTTGATATTCTATGAGGCAAACCAAATAGATACAAAAAAAAAAAATTACATAGATTATTTTTGTCTACTTGCAAATATCCGCTTTTTTCTTACTCAGGCTCTTTTCTTATTTCACTTTTTTTGTAAATTTGACCTCAGAGCTATATACATAGGTGTGCTCATGTATGTATGTTTTACACATACATATCTACGAGTATACGTATTTACGGTGGATAATTGAATCACAATAGAAAATATTATCTCTACTTTATTTTACGGTGAAACATGTGAGTGTACTACAATCCTCTGCCTACCCCTTCGGGGATTACAGACATTAAATTATGTGCTTGCTTATACTTCTATCTTTGGTCATTGTTAACATTAAAATCTCAGCTATTATTCTTCTCCTCGTCTCTATTTACTAAACAAAAATTTTCCTCGAACTCATTCTAATCAAGAAGCGGACATATAAAACTAATTCTTATTACAAAGAACATCTAACAGATCTGAAATTACAATCTATAAGACTCAAATACGACTCACGTTTAATCGAAACTCTGAAAGTTGCTCTGATATTTTTTTCCGTTTACCGAAACACCGCAAAAAAGGGCGGTAGGCAAGGAAATAAAAAGAAAAGCTAAGGAAAGAAAAAGTTGAGCAACTTCTGTGACTTTCTGGTAAGGCTTCTGTTTTAAACTTCAACCGAAGTAGCAGGAAAGTTTCGTCCAGGACTGTTTCTAACTCAGGTTTACTGTTTTCGTCGCATTCCCAACTTCGCAACAAGCGCACTGCACCATACATTTATCTGAATAACGCGGATTAGTTTATAACATTTTTTTTGAGGTAACAATTGAACGTGCTGGCTAATGCTAGCTATTCATTATACAAAATAATTAGAAGTCATTTCAGGTCATGAATACCCAGCGACCACGGTTGCATCAACTCAAGTATACATTCATTTAGATATATTGATGTTACGATGATAATTAAGTAAAATTCACTAATTTTTGTTGCGATTGTTAGAATATTTTCTTGAAATAATAGGAAATATGGCATTGGTTTTTAAGGAATTAGTTAAATATATTGAAAACCCAAATTAGATTATCGTTTAGACCACTTTACCACCCCATTCGCAACTATTTGGAGGTGGCACGGCTGCATAAAAAATTTAGAACTGGCCACCAATAAAAACGATAGTTGTCACAAAATCAGTTTAAATGTGATATCGTTTTACATTTATGTAGTATCAATGTCTCTAGAAGAAAGCCTAGATTTACAGATACACATAGTACATGTAGCTAAGAGAAATGAATTTAAACTGAGCTCTCCTGATTTTCAATATTCCTTTGGAAGGTCTCAGCGTACCGTTTGACTATACATCCACCATATCAAGATTCGCTTCAACCTATACTCTCCCACCTTGTGTTTTCTCATATGAATGAAATAAGAGAGGGGCGGTAGATCTAGATATGCTGGACAGGGCCTGTGTATTTGTCCTTAGGCTTAGAGAGGTATGGACGCAGTATCTGAGACAGGAAATTAGGTTTCGGTGTTTAAATGCGGTGTGGTTTCTGTGGGATCGGTTTATGCAAGAGGTAGCCAGTAAAATATTCTGCTTTAATAAGAATTTATTTTTGTTTGACAAGTGCAACAAATTATATAAACCAATAAGTTAGGTTTCTTATCACAAAAAGAAAAAAATTAACAGTTTGGATTAAAATGGGCTCAATATCTTGCAGTACAAACAATAAAGTCTTAGATTGCTGGAATTTCTAAAAATTTTTCTCTTTATAGATCATCATCATACATCATACATCATCAGCCTATCTTAGTCCATTGGTGGACATAGGCCTCCCCTAAAAGGGGGTTTATGCCCGTAATCTCCACGCTGGTCATGCGGGTGGGAGATCGCAGGGCGCAACTTTTCGCACCGCCGGCGCTGCTGCCCGTCGGCGGCCAGGGTATTTAGCCGTGCCTAT